>JAVDPK010003050.1:52071-88275 GCA_034780415.1 Cichlasoma orientale | reverse complement strand
AACCTGCAGGACACCGGCCCTCGAGGCCTGGAGTTGGGGACCCCTGGACTAGGGAAACATTTGTGCACCGTTTATGCAGAATATTGTGTAATTAATTTTGTAACAGCAAAAATGGACTTGAGCGGTTCTTGGAATTGGGAAACACTTGCCTTGTGTGTACAAAAGCAAGTGTCCTTAAGAGTCCAAACCACGATGAAGTTATTTATTTTCAGTGACTTGTACAAAAGGACAATGATGGGACTAAGTGTAAATGCGGTGTTTAGCTGAAGTTTTACACTCCCAATTTATTTTGGTTATATAATTTTGTTTCAACTGGAATGTAACAGAAAACATCTGCGCAGAGTCCCCGAGGTTTAGATTTAGGGACATTTTCTCTGAGGAATTCTCAGATGTGACTTTACTCGTGAAGGCAAATGAGAAATTAGCTCATTTGTTGTGGTCAGTAGGCAGTGTTCTTTGGAAGTGGGGAGGGCATCATCAGTGGGGGCAATTTAAATTCCTTATGAAGTAAATGTATCAGTCATGAGATGCACAAAGCAAAAATAATGAATTACGTACTGGTCCATGTACATGACAGCAATTATCAAATGTCCTTTTTAAATGAGGGACAATTTTTATTTATTTGTAACTGTACCAAAGTGTATTTGGTGTAAATACTAATGTTGCAGTTTATAATTTTGGTCACCAAATGAGGGGTGTTGCTGATCCACCTCCACGCTCTTGTTTCTTCACAGGCTGAGAGTCTAGATGGAGCCCTATGCGTGCCGGACATCAAGCTGCACAGCAACCCTTCCGCGTTCAATGTCTACTGCAACGTGCGGCACTGTGTGCTGGACTGGCAGCAAAGAGAGGCCTCCCTGGCGCTGGCCTCCAGGAGCTCGGTACAGAGCGGCGACTCAGACAGCGAGGAGGAGGAGGAGTACCGCGAGCCAGCCGTGAAGCTGCCAAAGGTATAAGCAGGGAAGAGTAATATCAGCTGCTTATGTGGGTTTAGCAGCGCTTCCTATCAAAGCAAAAGCCAGCTTGTTCTCTTGATGGATCTCTCAGATGCACTGATCCTTTAGGGCTTATCCTTTTTATTGTCATAATTGGAGTTGCTTTACCAGAGATCCCCCCCCCCCTCGTATCCTGTGAGGCTTCCTCAGCTCCATCTTTTTCTCCATGTACGTGCTATTTTATGTTTCTAACTCTGTGTTCCTGCTGTGCCTCTGCTGAGAATTACACCTGGGAGCAAATCATACAATTTGATTTGTATCATCTAATTCAGTATTCAAAATCTGCGTGACAGAGATTTTCTTTTAATTAAAATCATTGCATCTTATGTAAATTTATTAAGGAATTTGTATATTAAATTGTCTGAGTGCTGCTGCTCCCTTATTCACAGCGAATAGATCCGCAAGTTGGATTAGGCAGATTTTTTTTTTTCTTTTTTCTCTTCTAAAGATCAGGTGCCCTTCCTGACGCAATCCTCCCAGGGATTTGTCTCGTCTCAAACTAGGGAGCTTTAACGTGTTAGGCAACTTATTGCTTTAAGAATACTGCTGATTAGTAGATTAAACAGAATTGTTACAGATTATTATATTTTTTGTAGTGGTCCTTAAGATAAACTCTAAATGCTGTTTTATTGTCATTCAGATTGATTTAATTATTAAATGAAATGCTGATGAGATATTTTGGGGGATTTATTTTTAAATTTCAGCTCATTAACAGCGGCTAACAAACTGTATACTTGGCTCATTGCTGTGTGTAAGCCTCGATGAAATGTTATGTCAGTTACAGCAATCTTGAAACTCTGTTTTGTAATATAACAGCGTTCAGGTTTTGAGTGCATTTTTCCATTTGGCATTATGTGATCTGCCATTTGCATTCTCCTGCACTTTTTTGCCTTTTATTTTATTTTTTTTATATATATGTTCATTATACTGTATTAGTTACACTGATGTTAAGCTTTCAAAAGACAAGTTCTTCAATGAGACAGGAAGGGACATTGGATCATTATGTGATTCGCTAACAGGAGGAGGATGCTGAGAGCCTTCCACTCTTCTCCACAGAGCAAAGTGGGTCTGTCATTATACAAACTCTAAGTCCTTCATAGTCCTCCAAGCTTGGGGAGCCCTGACCGGATGTAGTAGTATTTACTGTAAACGTCCTCTTCAGAGCTTTAGGCCACGTTCATCGGTTCTGTTTATTGTGAAATGTTTAAAAGAGTGATTTAACTTGGAGTGTGGTGTTCATTAGCTCATAGAGAGTGTCTTCTTTTTGTGTGTCTGCAGATCATTGGCATTGGCCTGTGTGGGGTTTTTGAGCTGATTAAAGAGACTCGGTTCTCTCACCCACTGCTGTGCCTGCGTAGCCTGCAGGCCTTGCTGGACATGCTGCAAGGACAACAGCCTGAGGGCTTCCAGACTGAGCCACCTGATGTGTTAGGTAAAGCTGAAAATGTGTACACCCAAGAGGTTTATTAAGCGCATGTGTATGGTCTAATGCAATCCAGTGTAAGCAACAAACTGTTTGTATCTTTAGATACTACACTTACTGTATATTGCTTTCTCAAATGGCCAGCCTCCCAACCATTTGTTTTGCTTTGTCAGAGTCTCTTTTCCAGCTGTTGTTGGAGACCACGGTCCGGAGTACAGGGCCCAATGACCCAACAGGACAGGCCATTACTGCGCTGTCCTGTGCCTGCCTCTTCAGTCTGGTCGTGGCCTGGGGAGACACGGGCAAGATCCTCCAGGCCGTCTCTGCCATCCTCACCAATAATGGGAGTCATGCCTGCCAAACAATACAGGTAAGCAACCAGTTCAAGTAAATTTGGCTGATTGTGTAAGTGTCTCTTTTTAACCCTTTTTCCTTCTCTGGCATTCATTTTCAAAAACAGAAATACATTAATGAATATCAGTCCACTCTGTTCTTTGTACTTGAGTTGTTTGCTATGCCAGAAGTACCTTCCCAGATTTCACAATATTTTGTAGCGATCACCTGCTCAAATGTCAGTCGGCAAATGTCTTGGGAGAGGACTTCCATGTGATCCTGTTTGGTTAAGCACAAGCTGGAAGGAATGTTTCTATATCACTCGAATATGGTCTTTTCTGCTAGTCTCTCTTATGCATTCAGGTTTCTCTCTTGATTGGTAAACATGGTGATCGCCAACATGTTTACCAAAGTGCATATTGAGGTAGATAAAGTAACCTGGCTCCTGCATGCATTTCTCTGTGCAGGGAGACTCGGGGCAGTGTCTGGGCAGCACAAATTGAGTTTTGGAAAATGTCAAGCCGCTCTGATCTCCTATTTGATTATTTTACCCTGACTGCATTCTTCCGCCAATTAGCCGTTCTTCTGTTTGCTTCTGTCTCTAGTTTGTTCTTTCCCTCCTGTCTTTTGGTCTTTCTCTCTGTTTTATTTCCTTTGCTCTATACCAAGCTGTTCTTTCAAATTCTTTGCCAACATGAACGGTAAGTACTAATAAGTGGAAAGGCTTTTTGACTCAAAACATGCTTCTCCTTTTTCCTGCATATGGATACAATTTCTACATGTGATTGGAGCACAGAGGGACTTTGTAGGCTCACACATTTTATCCCTTATAGACATTAAACTGTTTGTTTATATCTTTTATGTATTGACTGGATTATGAATCATCACAGTTGCAGCCAGGCTTTTGAGAAAAGTGGGCCTGTGCACGCTTCTTTTCAAAGATTTTGTCTGCATTTGTGTTAACACCAAATCAGCATTATGTGTAATGGCTGCCATGAAAATGATAGAAGTGGTGTGTGTGTGTGTGTGTGTGTGTGTGTGAGAGAGAGAAAATGCCTCAGGCACGGAAAAAAACAACAACAAACAGGGCAGAAGTACAGCAAACTGTATTTTAAGTTTTCCTACTTGTCTTCCTGAATCTCACCAGGTTCCCACCATACTGAACGCATTGCAGAGGAGTGTACAGGCTGTTCTGGTGGGAAAGATTCAGATCCAGGATTGGTTTGGAAATGGCATCAAACGTGCAGCCCTGATGAACAAGTGGGTCCTGAAAGAGGTGACCATTGACGAAGATGAACGATGTCTTCTACAGACTGATGGTTCCTTCCTGTACTTGCTCTGCAAGGATGGACTCTACAAAGTGGGCTCTGGATACAGCGGCACTGTCAGGGTGTGTAGCATAAGCTGCATATCATTTTCGTGCAGTGATCTCCATGTTACTTAAAATTTTAAGAAGCTTTCTGCAACATCAGAAAATAACCCATGGGTTTCAGTAGCTTCAAACAATGCTTTAAAATTTTTTTATGGAAAATTGATGTTTTCACTGTGCATATGTCTGAGGTGCATGTACAAGGATAAGTTCTAAATCTAACTAAGAGATCATTTTAAACTCTGAATTGACTTTTGTACAATGGATCATGTGATGAAATTATATTTAAGTCTTAAAGCTTTTGGGGATTCAGGTGAGCTCAGTATCCCATAATTATATAAACAAAGACTTTTTTTTTTTTTCTTTTTGCAACTTTCTTATAACCACAGTGCTTTAAAAGTGAAAGTTCTGATAATGTGGATTTACATAAACACATTTTGTTTCTTTGTGTTTTTAAATCTATCAGCTTTTAGCTTTAATTGAGGCTTATCATTGTTTGTTGTTGTCTTATGTGCATTCAATTCCCCACAGGGCCACGTTTACAACTCCACGTCTCGAATCAGGAATCGAAAGGAGAAACGATCCTGGCTGGGCTTCGCTCAGGTAAGTAGTGGAGCTTCCATTGATATATACACATTTTTCTTATTTCATTGAACAAGGATAAAAGGAATGTGGAATGATGAAGTAAAACGTTACATTTGGAGTTATTTATTGTGACTTCATTGGTCATCAGTAGTGTTGTTTTGTCTCCAGGGCTATTTGCTGTATCGGGACACAAGTAACCACAGTATGTCGGCCCTAAAGATCAACCCCGAGACTCTGGAGCATGAGGGGACGGTTGCAATGCCAGGTGATTTATTGGCTTGTATTAAAACACCGCAATTAATCATCAAAATTACAATTATCAAAATATCAGGTATATTCACTGTCGCATTGTCTTTCTTTGCAGGTCAACATTCAGATGGACAGAACATCATCTTCACTGATGGAGAGTACATCAACCAGATCGCAGCCTGCAAAGATGTAAGTTTAATGTTCCTGGTAAAGCTCATCAGTATTAGAGTAACACTTTAAAATTGAAACAGATTCAGTATGTGAAGTCTAGAGTTTGTCTACATGTTAAACTGAACCTTGTACTTCTGAGTCTGCTGTAAACATAGTGGAGAAAGCTGGTTTCATTATGCACTTAGATGCTTTTAGATTCTAATGAAATCGTAGTGTTTAATTGTGCTTTAAATTTCTTGCATAGTTGCTAATTTCTACAAACATTTATCTTCACATTAATATGTGAAAACTGAAGGCAAGGTAAAAAGCTTTTGGTACAGGACGCTTTCTGGTTTCCATTTGTAGTCTGCTTATAGTGCAAAGTCGGTTGACTAATGTTAGTGGGCTTTGATTGCCTGCAGGTAAATGGTTTGCGTGGCAGGTCAGAAAGGCAAAGTATCTGGCAAAATGCAATTTTGAAATCATTGGCTATTCCCAATCAGTTTTTTTTTTTTTTTTTTAAGGCTTCAAATTTTATTTGCTTTCATAAACGGTGACTGGCAGAAGGAACAGAAAGCCTTGGCCCAGTTATCTGATGACTAGACTGGAAGCCTCCACAAATTTACTGTTAACAACAGAGGCAACTGCTGGATTTATGATCCTGCGTTTGTATCCATTTGCATAGCTTTCAGGCTCTGCAGAAAGGAGGATTATGGGAATTCAGCCGATGCGGAGGCCAACAGTGGTGACGCTGTTTGTAGGCTGCCTGACAATTAGTTGAAAAATTTGCAAGGGAGCCACAGCAGCGTTCGCTGTGAAGCGTGATTTAAAAACCTCATCAGACATCAAAAATGCATGAAGAGAAGTACAAACGGTGGCTGCCGTGGACAGTTTGAATTGTTTGCTTTGCTCAGCATAGCACCTACCGGTGCAGTAGCATGCTGGGACCTCGAGTCAGCAGACTAGCTGATAGGTTCCCAGATTGCAAACGACTCGCTGACTTGCTCAATTATGGAAGTGTTGGCTGTGTTTGTTTTTTGTTTGTTTTTTTGCTGTCCCAGTTGAAGTGAATGAGGAGGGGGGGGGGGGGTCCACTTCATGGCTATAAATGGTTATTCTCATAGTGACTAATTATTTTTACGTGCACTAGTGCAATGAAATCCTCACCACCTTAACAATGTTATCCATTTATAGTCCTTTTCCTCGTTAAAATGAGGGTAGCTTTTCAACTTGACTGGACCTGTGAAGCATCTGTCAGTCCCTCGCTCCAAAAAGGCTCCTCAGCTGATCACCAGCTGTGCCACACAGGGGGTCTAGCCGTGTCTGTGTGGTGTTGTGTATGTGTGGGTGTGGCAGTGAGGGAAATGGCACCACATGTGGGTATTCTCTGGAGAGCTTAATCTCTCAAGCAGTTATCTGCATAAGCACTCTGTATTGTGAGTGGGGGAGGGGAGTCTCTGAAATCCATATATCTGCCATTGCAGCAAGGCTGTTTCTACACTAATCAAAGGGGGTGGAGAACCGCATGGGGCTCAGAAGCTGTATGCATTTATAGTGATCAGCGCGCAGATGCAACTACTGCTTAAACCACCTATAGTTGCAGTTTAATGGTTTGATGTTCATGTGCTGTGCTCTTCTCTGTGGGAATTAAAGCACAATGGATGAGTCTGTCATTATCGCCACACAGTGAAAACCAGAATAGCCCCATGTCCCAGCCCTCATCCCCGTGTCATATATCCCTGTTATCTTCTAATTATTTCCATATATATTTTATGCTGAAACTCTATGAACGCACATCTGAGTTCATTAGTGTGCAGAACCTGCATAGAATGGACATGATTTTTGGTACTGGAAGCATTTTGGTTTTTGTTTGTAGTCCAGGATCTATTGACTAACTGTGTTTGAGAAGGCTTTGGCTGCATGCATGTAAACAGTTAGTGTGAAAAGCAAAAGAGGGATTGAATGTGCTGAAATGTACACAAGGATGTCCACAGTGAAAGCCCCAAAATGTTATTCCCAGAGGCCAAGTCAGCAGACTACCCATTAAGTTCTAATGAACGTATAATTGATGTCTTGATGCAGTTCATTAGTTAATCACTTGGGGTGTGACCCATTGTAATGATTGGAGCAGGGATGCATTTTCGTTAACTCAGAAGTGTCTTCTGTTAAATGGAGCAGATGTGACACTATTGCAATGTTGTGCCATGAAGCTAAGCTATATTCTCTCCTGCAGGATGGATTTGTAGTACGGATCTATACTATGAGTTCAGACCCGGCCCTGCAGCAGGAACTGCAGCTTAAGCTGGCAAGGAAATGTCTGCATGCTTGTGGCATCTCTCTATTTGACCTCGAGAAGGATCTGCACATCATCAGTAAGTGATGCAAAATAAAGCTAATCTGTATAATAAAGCATTGCTTTTGTGTACCTGTTGAAGGCACTCTGCAGTATATTTGTGTTTACAAGGTTGCAAATGTGTCAAAAATTGCTGAAAAACCAAAGGGGGGGGGGGGGCTGTGTACTTCTAACCTTGTCTCCTGTTTTTGGCTCTAAATACTATGTTCTTCTCTCAGGCACAGGCTTTGATGAAGAGGCAGCATTGCTTGGAGCAGGCAGAGAGTTTGCTCTGATGAAAACTGCCTCGGGAAAGGTGAGGCTGGTGTTGTGTCTAAAATGTTTAACAAAAATGAAGGTTGGAACAGCTTTAGCTGCTGAGCTTGAGAGCTTTTGTCTTGCCAATGACAGACCAGTCATTTTGAAGGGTGAACCTGTGGTGGGGGGGTGGGGGGGAGCAGTTCAGAGTCAGTTGTCTCTGCTTGTTTTCTGCCTTCACAATGACTACATTAAGCCCATTGTACAACTTTAACATTCCTTTAGTTTATAACATCTGTACATAGTTAGCTTCAGTCAGATTTTCCAGCATCAAGCTGCACAAAAGCCTAATAAGACATGCCTTTATGTTTAGGAAATATTTGCCAGCCCTCTTAATGAAATTGTCTTTAAATAATACAAAATTATGGAGCTTTTTTTTGTCTTAATGCCTTTTTTTTGCTCTCTTAGGAGGCAGCCTTTATTAGTGGTTATAGGTATGCTAAGCTAAAAACCTTCTAAAGTTGTGTCCTCGTATTTCAGCCAGCTATGCAGTGAGTCTTGCCTACAGTACATTTGAAACGTCCAGGGACACACAACAAGGCAGACTGGAAGAGAAACTTTCTATAGTTTTTAAATTTATATAAGAGTAGAACCAACAGGTGTTAAAACAAATTTAGGTACAAGTAGTTAAGAGATAATAAACTAGACTCAGTATTTGACGCAGATGGTACAGCCGGCCCAATCATTGCAGGGGTTCAACAATTTGTTGAAGAATATTTGACATTTTTCTACTTGGTGTCTTAAGATGAGAATGCTAACTATGGAAATGATTTGGGGTGTGTTGGAGGGTGTGATGCAATGTGCCTCTTTTGTACAGAAAATAGCAGTCGAGGGGAGTTGCTTGTTGCACATTCCTTTCTGTGTAGAGGCCTAAGCTCACAGCACATTTTATCTGCAGACTACCCAGATACAGTGGATGGGTTAAAATGGGTGCAGATGAATTGTACCTGTGAGAAAGCATAAAGTTGAACTCATCACTTGGACTGGACAGGCATGTGATTTAGGCATTTGACATCTGTCTAATGCTTACAAACTACTGGTCTCTCTCATGCTGGAGGTAGTGGAGTTATGCAATTTGGAAAGCGAATGTCAAATAATTTGAGTCATAAAAATTCTTTCACGTCCCACAGCAGACTTTGACTACAAGCTCTTCTATTTGAATTAGCAGCATACACACAAAACAAATAAACTTCTGTGTAACCACAGAACAACTTTCTGCAATCCTAAAATTCTCAGTTTAGAACCTTGTTTTTTTTTTTTTTTTTTTTTTTTGCACGCGTTTAAACATCTCCTTGTCTTTCTTTCAGATCTACTATACAGGAAAATACCAGAGCCTGGGTATAAAGCAGGGTGGCCCATCAGCAGGAAAATGGGTGGAATTGCCAGTTACGAAGTCTCCCAAGATTGTCCAGTTCTCAGTCGGCCATGATGGTTCTCATGCGCTGCTAGTGGCTGAAGATGGAAGTGTGTTCTTCACAGGCTCTGCCAGCAAAGGAGAAGATGGAGAATCTAGTAAGATGAATTTAAGCTATTTGCAAACGTTCATCAGCTCCTCCTGTTCAACCTTGTTAATACCTCAGTCAAAGCCAACTTGGCTGAAAGGCTTAATGTGATGCCTGTGGTTTTCATTTGCAGCTAAAAGTCGCAGACAGCCCAAGCCCTACAAGCCCAAGAAGATGATCAAATTGGAGACCAAGACAGCTGTGTACACGGCGTGCAACAATGGCAGCAGCAGCATTGTCACCAAGGATGGAGAGCTTTACATGTTTGGAAAAGATGCTATTTACAGTGACAGCACCTGTGAGTTGACAGGAAAAGAGCACTGGGAACTGCATAGATGTTACATTATTTCCTTGTCTGGTCTAATCCAGCCTCTGTAATAATTAAGATTTATTTGTCCATAAGTGTTTTGCTCTCGCTCTCTCTCTAAAACACATCGACTGTCATTACTACTTTTCTCTCCACAGGTCAGGTGACAGACCTCAAAGGTCATTTTGTAACTCAGGTTGCCATGGGTAAGGCTCACACATGTGTTCTGACCAAGAACGGAGAAGTGTGGACGTTTGGGGTGAATAACAAAGGCCAGTGTGGTAGAGACACTGGAGCCATGAGCCAGGCAGGGAAAGGTGAGAAGGACAAACACAGACAGGCAGATAAACATAATAAAATCCTATTTTATTTTGAGTCTTCTATTCATGTACTTTATTTTCTTTTACCATATTCAGTCTGATGGCCTTCTTTTTTTTTTCATGCATGTATCTTTTTCAGCATTTGGTGTAGAGAACATGGCCACAGCCATGGATGAGGACCTAGAGGACGAGTTGGAGGAGAAGGAGGAGAAGAGCATGATGTGCCAGCCAGGCATGCACAAGTGGAAATTGGACCAGTGCATGGTTTGCACAGTGTGTGGAGACTGCACCGGCTATGGTGCCAGTTGCGTCAGCAGTGGACGACCAGACAGAGTGCCAGGAGGGTAAGAGACTTATAGTATCAGAGCATCTGTGTTTTACAGTTAGAAATGTTAAGAACCAAAAAATACTCAGGTGACTGGTCCTTTTTTTTGTATTTTTTTATTTTTTATTTTTTTGATTATTATAAATATTGCCATGACATTAATAATTTTTGTTTGTTTATTTTGAACCAGTATCTGTGGTTGTGGATCTGGAGAGTCTGGCTGCTCAGCGTGTGGCTGCTGCAAAGCCTGTGCCAGGGAGCTCGATGGTCCGGAGGCCAGGCAAAGAGGCATCTTTGATGCTGTGAAGGAGATGATTCCATTGGACCTGTTGCTAGGTATGTCATATACCATCTTGCAGTATACTTAAAGCCTAGATCTTAATCATGCTGGTGCAACGACAAATGCAAGGAAGTAGGATCTGGTGCAGTGAGTGATGCTGACTGATGTTGAAGCTGGCCATGCTATTTTGGTTCACGTTCAAAATTGGTGGGTCTTGAAATATATAGGTCTGAGGGTGTGTGGGTTAACAAAAGCACACTTAGCGTGTCACATATCTCATTGTTCTGAGATTACTCTGCCAATTTGTTTTTTTTTGTTTTTTTTTAAATTTAATTTCAACCAAGCTTTTAAAAAATCGTGAAAAATGTTGAACAAACTACATGATTTTGATGCTGTTTGAGTTGTAATTCCCTGGAAGAGTGGCAGTGACCTGCAGGATTGATGAGCTGCAGGAATCTGACATTTCCTGCATAAACAGGAGAACGCCAAGTTTATATAGTCTCCTGAGAGTAGAGGTGTATGTGGTTTATCTGTGGCAGCCAGTGGTGGTAAATACAGCAAATCACTGTGCATAACAGCGCTAACCTCTGCTTTGGCAGTTCTAAATTAGAGGTTTCAGTTTTGTCAACATAACAGAAGTGAGTACACCCTGTGCAGTGTTGCTGAAATATCAAATAAGCCACCTTACAGTAAATGCGTTTACTTCAGAGGTGAACAGTAAGTTTGTTCTTGTACCTTTTTTGTATGCATACAAGAACAAGAACTTTGTATTCACCTTTTTATTTTTGGTGACTCGCTTTCCTTTGCCCAAAATTTGTTTTGCTCTGCTCTTCAGAGACAAATAGTTTTAGCTGCACTTTTCTAGAGGGGTTATGTTTCTCTACTTTTCTCTTTAAGACTTCCCAAAGGTGTTCTCTTAGATTCAAGTCAGGCGAGGTAGTTGCTCAGCTCATCGTTTCAGCGGTCTCTCCTTCAGTAACTCTTGTGGTTTTGGCAGTGTGCTTTGGATTTTTTTATGCTAGAAGGTTTCTGGAGACTGAGTGCTATCTTCTCAGCAAGGATTTTAGTATATCCAGAGGCATTCATGGTGCCATCTATATAACTCATCTCGCCAAGACCTCTTGCTCTCATGCTGCCCCTTATTGTCACACTCCCACCTCTGTGCTTCGCTGCTGGTCTTTGCATCGACTGTGGTAGTCGTGGTCTCATCTGAGCTGAGCACGTTTATCTTGATCTCATAACTGAAGAGTGTGTGCTCTCCGTAGACATCAGATTTCTGTTCTTGCTTTTTAGCAAACTTTAATATGGACTTTTTGTTGCCAAATATCAACCGACGTGTTCCATAGACACCGTCCAGAGACACTGACATTATGCAGTGTCCTCACATTGTCCGCTTGTTAATCACATTAAATGTTTGTGGGTGGTTTTTTTTTTTTTATCCTAATTTAAACACATCTGCAGATTGGGGAGTAATCATTTACACTACATAACAAGCATTCTGTCATTATTGTGCACACTTTCTTCAAATCTGTGCAAAGTGCAGAATCGGATGTATTTTTTTTTTGTCATCATTAATCAGCTCGGTTTATTCAACGTTGCTTCATTTGAATTAATCTCCACCTTTAAGGTGAGGGGAAATATGAAACAGTTGGACTGTTACTTGCGGTGGTTGTTGTGCCTTCATGAAAATGTGCTCCGTTCTTTTTGCTCTGTCCTTCGTGCAGTATATCCATTTTACCTTTAACACCACCCACATTGTTTACATTTCACCTAAAATTGCAAAGATTGACAAATCAAATGCATGTTCAAATCTAATGCATAGAAGTGATGTGATTGTAGCAGCTTTATGTTGAGCTCTCCATACCTCAGAATCACTGTCCAGGGCTGACTGTAAGCACTATATGCTGAGCTATGAAAGCACGGTGCTTATGCTACGTGTCACACTGTCTGTTGCATTTGCTTGAATACCTCGTGCACTTGTCATCACTCATCCTTTGTTATAATCCTTGTGTCGTGCAGAGTCGCTGCTTCTCCATCATGTGTCTCCATCATTCATTGATGTGTGTGTCTTGTTTTGTTCTGTCCTGCTTTGCCTTCCCTCCTCCTCCTGCATCCTGTCTGGGCTGCCTGTATCTGCGGCCTTTTTGTTTTCAGCTGTGCCTGTCCCTCCCCCTCCAGGAGTCAACATCGAGGAGCACATTCAGATCCGTCAAGAGGAGAAACGACAGAGGATCAATCGCCGGCATAGGTTGGAGGAGGGAAGAGGTATGACTCAGAGCGAGGAGACTAACTTTAAGGAAGAACTGTGTCTTTTGGGATTTAGAAAGGTCACATTTCTGTGATAGACAGTTCAACATAGGCACTGGGAGGCTGTGGCGATTGGGATGGATGGTAACAAATAGACTTAAAACTGTAGTTCCATCCCTTTTTAGTTTCAGCTTACTTACAGGTGCTGTTGTGAGCTTGGGTGTTGTGCCTTGGTGACTTCCCCCTTGCTTGTCTATATTTTTTAGTGTATGTGTATTGTTGTGGTGTAGTATTATCATGTGTTGTTTCCCATTTGTGAGCATTGTGCATGCATGTGAAAGTTTCTTTCTCCCCCAGGCCCCCTTGTTTTTCCCGGTCCCATTTTTATGAACCAGCGTGAGCAGGCCCTAGCCAGAATAAGACCCCTTCAGGCACTAAGGCATAAACGGGACAAGCACAAAGGTACTACGGTCTTCACTAACTCAACGGGTGCAGAGACACCCCTTTGACTTGTCTCCCAATCTGGCTGTCCCGTCCACCTCCTCTCTCACTCTTTGAAGGCAGGACTCTTGTGTCTTCACCAGGTCTCATGGTAACGAAACATGTAGCCAGCTGGCAACAAGGGCTCACTGAGACACATAGGTGTTTAACGCAGTCTAAAGACATCATAGTCACGTTTCCCCTTTTGAGGCTGATAATCATTTGAATTAAAAAAAAAAAATTTTTTATTGCCTTTTATTATTTTTATCATAGGAAAGGAATTGAGAGCCAGTAAAGATTTGGTCTGTTCTGCTCATCTTTTTTTTTTTTTTTTTCTTTTTTTAATTCTGGTTTATAAAGTTCAGATCCTCGGAGTGCGATGCCTACAGTTGTTTAGACAACGGTAGAAAGCAATGTCCTTGCCTAACTGGATTTACCGTCACTCCCATAGCAAATGATTTATTACTACAGAGGTAAAACTTCAGCATTACAAACAGGAAGTTATGATGATTGACAAGTTAAGTCTGACACAGAACAACGTTGTGGTGTTAATTTTAAGATATATACACACTTTGGATGTGAAACATTTTGTGGAAATGGCTTAGATGTCGCTCATCTCAACATTAAGCTTTTTTTAGGCACTCAGTAACAAGTGTTGATTGTCTGAAGAAAATGCCAAGACTTAATAATGGACTGGATTTTAGTAACACATCTGTTAATTATTCCAATATTGATCAAACAAGTAGAATATGGCCATTGTGTATTTGTAGTTTTCATGTATATGTGTGGGGTTTTTTTTTCCTTTGTAAAACCAAGTGGTGACTGAAGATGGTTCTTTTTTTATCCCCTTTGTAACCAGCATAATCCTGGAGGACAAAGAGCATATATAATGTGACTGTTATAGCTGCTTGAACTTTTGTTTAAAGAAAATCCCATTTGGCTGCAAAAAATGTCAAATATAAAATGTTCAAAGTCACAAAAAACAGCTGTAAAATTGCTGTTGCCGATATCACTTTCTGTGCAAATGTCAAAAGCCGCTTTTTCTTTGTCTTTAGGCGGCGCAGATCATAACTTTGTCTAATGTCCCACTGCTGTATTTCAGAGCAGCAGCGGCTTCCTCCTTATTGTCATTTTAAGGAATTGAGTCTGTTCCGCTTTGCCTGTGTATTTCATGTGCGTTTGTAAGTGTAGGTCATTTAGGTTACATCTAATAAGCATTTTTCTTCATGGTTTCCACAGGCAATATTGGTGTGCCTGTCTGGGACTTCCAAAACAGCTTTTGTGTGCTTAAGATGTCGTTTTAAGAGCACTTCTGTGCACTCTCTAACGTTAAGCATTGTGTCCATGAGCTAAACTCTTAACCTTACCCTTTTCATCTTTGGGCCATGAACCAGTCCATATTTATTTTAGATTTAAAGGGAGATGTTGAAAATCAAATCTGGAATCTCTGGCTGGCTTCTGTTACAGAGGAAAAACCACAATGAGCTGGTTCCTGGTCCCCCCCAAAAAAAACTATTCACTGTAATGCATGGCACTCTATCCCAACCTCCTCCTCTCACACACACCACAGCTGTGACCTCCTGCAGGGCTGAGGGTAAACCAGACTTCCTCCTTTTCACAAGAAACAGACCAATTTTTAGAAAAGAAATTTTTAAATCTTTGCAAAACAATTTGCAATCTGTAACAGGACTGGTTGCCAAAAGCCTTTCTTTTATGACGGTGTATCACTCCTTCCTTTCTGTTTCAGCATGCTTTTCCCTTTTCTCCCCCCCCCCCCCCTTTTTTTTTATTTTTATATTTTTTTTATAAGCCCTCTTTTCCCTCCAGCTCTGTTTTTCCAGGATTGTGCAGAGGCTTCCACCTCAGCGGTCTAAAGCTGCTACTAAACTTCACTCTCTGTTCTCTACTCAAAAGTGCTGACTTCAGTGTTTTGCCTTATAGATGGTAGCAGTGAGCGTGGGGAGAAGGATGCCAGCAAAATTACCACCTATCCCCCTGGGGCTGTGAGATTTGACTGTGAGTTGCGAGCGGTTCAGGTCAGCTGCGGTTTTCACCACTCAGGTGGGTTCTTTTCCTTCATGGTAGTCACTAGGATATATTTGCCTCCATCATTTTTTGAACTGGTTTAACGCAACTAATAAGAGTGAGGAAAAAACAGTCACCGTTATGCTGCTTTACAGTGGTGCTTATGGAGAACGGAGATGTCTACACTTTTGGTTATGGCCAACATGGGCAGCTTGGACATGGAGACGTCAACTCCAGGTACTCTTGTCTGATAATTTTTTTTCTCCTCTCTTTAATGTGATTATATAGTTGCTATAATTGCCTCTGTATATTCTATTATTTAAAAATTAAATAATTGTAACAGAACAGACAAATGAGGCTTAATGCTAAATCTGAAAGACATAATTTCATACGCCAGGAAGCTCAAATTCATGCAATTTTTCTGCCTGCTAGGGGCTCTCCAACTCTGGTGCAGGCTCTTCCTGGTCCGAGTGTGCAGGTGACAGCAGGCAGTAACCACACAGCTGTTCTCCTCATGGATGGGCAGGTCTTCACATTTGGCAGCTTCTCGGTGAGAAAATTATTGTAACGCAATCTGTTTCGCGTCTACGGTGCGAGATAATGCAAACGTAGTCCTTAAAACAGTTGTGGCCTTTGCTTTGACCTGTGACAGTTGCTTTTTCATAGGCTGCAGATTTCGCTTGTTTGTTTCTGAAACTAAAGAGTCTCCTTGCTTTCCAGAAAGGGCAGCTGGGTCGGCCCATCCTGGACATGCCCTACTGGAATGCCAAGCCATATCCCATGCCCAATATCGGTGCCAAATATGGACGAAAAGCTACGTGGATCGGAGCCAGCGGGGACCAGACTTTCCTGCGGATCGATGAGGCTCTTATCAACTCCCATGTCCTAGCTACTTCGGAGATCTTTGCCAGCAAACACATCATTGGCCTCGTGCCCTCCTCTGTGTCTGAGCCACCTCCATTTAAATGCTTGCTTATCAACAAAATGGATGGAAGCTGCAGAACCTTCAATGACTCTGAGCAGGAGGACCTGCAAGGATTTGGCCTGTGTTTGGATCCTGTGTATGATGTGATATGGAGGTCAGTCTGAGGACTATACGGGGAGATAAACTCCGGTTATATTCCTCTTGTGCTAAGTTGCACTTTGAATTGTACGCAGAGATTCCCAAATCCTTCCATGAGTTATCCCTGACATTATTTCCCCCTGCTTCTAGGTTCTTGCCAGCCACAAGAGAGATGTGGTGCTACAATGCAGTGATAGCTGATGCCCGAATGCCCTCTGCAACAGATCTACAGGCTCGCTGCAGCATCCTTAGTCCAGAACTTGCACTGCCATCAGGATCACATGCAACCACCACTCGCTCTCATGGAGCCCTACACATCCTTGGTAATCCTTTACACTAGCCATTTAGCAGTGTCAGATGGCTTTTTTTTTTTTTTTTGGGTTCATCCTACTTTAGAAGTGAATTCTTATTGTTAGTTTTCTAGATGGGAGGCGGCAGCATCAGCTTTGAATCAGTTCAGGAGAAAACTGATTTGACTCAAGCAGACAAATGATGTGACTGCAAAAATGTTATGACCACTTCTTTTGATCGTCATTCATTAGTAAGATCAATTATGCTGCTTTATCCACTTAGGTTGCCTGGATACATTAGCAGCCATGCAGGAACTGAAAATGGGTGTAGCCAGCGCTGAGGAAGAAACCCAGGCAGTGATGAAGGTCTACTCCAAGGAGGACTACAGTGTTGTGAACCGCTTTGAGAGTTAGTACACTTGTTCATAAATAATGACTAAAAGAGAGGACTTTCACTGACTGACTGTTATATGCTTGAAATGATCTTGTCAATATGTCAGACCAAGCAGGTGCTTACTGTGTAGCATCCAGTTGAAATTGACTAATTGTCATTATAAGTAAACAGCTAAATAAAATGCCATAACGGGGAAAAACAACTGAGCTTCCTTGTGGCCTTCATAACCTGACGGTTCCCTTGCACAATGTTACAGGTCACGGTGGTGGTTGGGGTTACTCAGCCCACTCGGTGGAGGCCATCCGTTTCTGTGCTGATGCCGACATCCTGCTGGGTGGGCTGGGCCTGTTTGGGGGACGAGGGGAGTACACGGCCAAAATCAAGGTGAGCAGTCCTTTGAAACATTTTTAATGCAATATTTGAAACATCTGCTTTTTAATAGATTAAAGTGATAATAATACATGCTGCTAAAGGATAATACAGACTGGGATGTTAAAGGGGGATTCTTTTCTCAAATTATTGTTGTTTATAATATATTAATCCTTTTCTGCCGTCGTGCAGCTGTTTGAGCTTGGCCCTGACGGTGGTGACCACGAGACAGATGGTGATCTGCTGGCTGAGACGGATGTACTGGCTTATGACTGTGCTGCCAGGTATAGTTGATTGATCAGTGTGTGTCTTTTGAAAATGTTCTTGTGACTATTTTAGCAAAGAAAAAGTTACAGAATCATTTTTAATACCTATAATTGATGATCTTGTTATTTTTAGAGAGAAATATGCCATGATGTTTGATGAGCCAGTGCTGCTGCAGCTTGGGTGGTGGTATGTGGCGTGGGCCCGCGTGTCTGGTCCCAGCAGTGACTGTGGTTCCCATGGACAGGCTACCATCACTACTGATGATGGGTAAAACTGATTTACAACAATCATAATAAATCAGTACAGCTAATACTTGATCATTCTGTTTTTTTACATTGCTTGTTTATTATTGTTTGAAGTATTGTTCACGTGGCCTTTTTGTGTGTCATGATTTGTGTTTTTCCTCTCGTTTAGTGTGGTCTTTCAGTTCAAAAGCTCAAAGAAGTCAAACAACGGCACAGATGTTAATGCAGGTCAAATACCTCAGCTGCTTTACAGGCAAGTAAAATTTCTCACATTTTAAGTGATGCACATCTTTTATCCTGGTCCACTATATAAGCTTCATTTTCTGTTTATATTTTAATGTTAGGCTTCCTTCAAATGATGGAAATGCATCAAAAGGCAAACAGCAAACCAGTGAACCAGTCCATATCCTTAAACGCTCATTTGCTCGTACAGTCTCAGTGGTGAGTAGTGTCTCCGTGTCTCTCTGCATGTATGTGTAACTCTGGCAGGTCATTTTTTTTATAGTGCTGTGTCATCTCATTGTAGGAGTGTTTTGAGTCTCTGCTGAGTATCCTTCACTGGAGCTGGACCACCTTGGTTTTGGGTGTGGAGGAGCTGCGAGGGCTGAAGGGTTTCCAGTACACAGCTACTCTGCTGGACCTGGAGAGACTGCGCTTTGTTGGCACATGCTGCCTCCGCCTGCTCAGGGTCTACATCTGTGAGATCTTCCCCATTGCAGGTAGGAACATCAAGCACTTTGTCACTGACAGTATGATGACTGGATGGATGGATGAAGTATAAGTCTTTCTTTACAACAATAGAATAACAGTCAGACTGTTACTGTATATTACACAAATGATATAGTTTGTATGTACATTTATATTTATAAAACAAAAGGTGAAAAGAAAATCCGTGATTTTGATATTTTTCCTTTTTAAAAGTTTGATTTTAGTTTAACAATGCGTCTTCTGATTACATCTCATTGTTTTCTTTTTCTGTTTGATTTCTAGCCAGCACCAAGGCTGTGGTGGAGGAGTCGAGCAAGCTGGCAGAGTGCGTGGGAAAGACACGCAGTCTGCTGAAGAAGATCCTGTCAGAAGGCATGGACAACTGCCTGACCAAACTGGACAACGACCCCCAGGGCTACTTGTCTCAGCCTCTTACTTTGCTGGAAGCCGTGCTGCAGGAGTGCCACAACACTTTCACAGCCTGCTTCCACTCCTTCTATCCAACCCCAGCTCTGCAGTGGGCTTGCCTCTGTGATCTGCTCAACTGCCTGGACCAAGTATGATGATTTCATACAGCTTGTTCACACATTAAAAAAAACAAACTACTTTTAGTTTTTGATTTTTCTACATTTAGATGCATTTACAAGTGTGCTTTAAAGTAAAACAAACTTCCTCTTACATGTTATTTATATTTTACTGCACTTATATTTTTATTCTGAAAGCTCATGAAATTTTCAGACCCTTTTTCTTCCTAATAATATTCTGATAAAATTAAAGTTTTGATAAGAGGAAAAAAAAGCTGACCTTCACTATTCACTGTATTTCAGGACATCGCTGAGGCTAATTTCCGCACGTCCAGCAGCCGTCTGCTGGCAGCCGTAATGTCAGCTCTGTGTAACACATCAGTCAAGCTGACATCCATCCTCCCCATTGCTTATGATGGGGAGGTGCTGCTGCGTTCCCTGGTCAAACAAGTTAGCACAGAGAATGACTCGGCCCTTGCTCACCGCTTCCCCCTGCTGGTGGCCCATATGGAGAAGCTCAGCCATGTGAGTTTTCGGCGCCTCATTCACCCTACACAAAATCTGCTCTCGTTAGGTGCTTATGGGTGCAGTCAGTGGCCCAGACGTGTTTGATAAAGTGAGAAAGTTGCTTTTGATAAATATCAGATGTTCATGTAAACATCTTAGATAGCTTATTTAAAAAAAAAGGAAATATTAATAAGGTGATATTAAGTTTGTACTAATACTTCCACATTTAGACTGAGGAGAACCTGATGGGCATGACCAGTTTCCGGGAAGTACTGGAGAAGATGCTGGTAATTGTGGTGCTGCCTGTGAGGAAGAGTTTAAGGAGGGAGGTGGAACTGTTCTCGCCACACCTGGTCTCCAACACCTGTGGCCTGCTGGCCTCCATCGTCTCTGAGCTCACCGCCTCGGCCCTGGGCTCTGAGGTAACTTAACGTGCTTTCATAATCATTTACCCGTGCTCCCACTGTAGGCTGTTATGTGGAACCACTGTTTAAGCAAAAAATTTGGTTGTGCGCTCTTGTAAAGCTGTGTTTGCAGGACTTGAACTTGAACAGCTTGGGTTTGACTTGAATCTAATTTTGCTAAAATCAGTCACTGTAGTTAAAGTTTGAAAAGAAATCTGTCACTCATGCATTGGCTTTCCTCATTCTTGTTCTTTCCTCGCGTCTCCTGCCATATTCTTGTACTCAAGGCTCTATTGTATTTTCTCACAGTGACAGACACTGTGTCCTCACTGCTGCCAAAGGGGAGGGGGGGCTCAGTTTTTCTGTATTGTCTTTACGGTATGCTGAGTCATTAGGTGGGAGGGGCAAACATCTGTTGCCTGCCCTCCCTCCCTCACACTCTTCATTTAATTATCATCACACACTCTTTTCATACTCTTGTACTGCAGTCATGCCTTTTTAGCTCTTGTTGCCATAGTAACACCACTTGACAATTGCCCTCAATGGCTACACTGTTTTTTAGTCTCCTTCCCAGTCTGTTGTCACGGAAACTACTCTTCCTCCCCAGAGTACCTGGGTGGGTCCCGCTGCAGCTGTGTCTGGCTCTCGTTAGCCATCAAGCTGATATAAATAGTAGTTACCTTTTTATACACACCAAGCATGAAATGTTTTTATTTCAGACCCCCCCCCCCCCCCCCGGTGACTGCCTTCGTATCTCCCCATGCCTGTGTGGGCTTTCTCCGGGTACTCTGGCTTTCACCCACAGTCCAAAGACATGCACTTAGTCGGGTTAGGTTGAGTGGTGATTCTAAATTAGCTGTAGGTGTGAATGTGAGTGTGAATGGTTCTGTCTCTGTGTTGGTTCTGCGACAGGCTGGGCGACCTGTCCAGGGTGTACCATGCCTCTCAATAAACTGAGTATGGATGGATGGATGGATGGATGCCTTGGTATCTTTTAGCAACTGTACATTTGTCTTTAAATTTTTTACCTTTTACATCCGTCACATGTACAGTGCTGGATGATCGCTACACATTTGAAAGTTATTGGTCGTCATATACTTTATTCTCAATATTGCCATCTGGGGGATACATACTCTTTGTAGAAGGCACAGCATAAATGTTGCTTTTCATTCTTTAGTTTAAATTTGTTTTGCTCTCCAAGTGTGTTCATGTGTGTTTGGCTACATTTTCTTTTTATTAGGTTGATGGGTTGAACTCGCTCCACTCGGTGAAAGCATCTCCTAACCGTTTCACCAAAACAAGCCAAGGCCGCAGTTGGAACACAGGCAATGGCTCGCCGGATGCCATCTGTCTGACAGTGGATAAGCCAGGCGTTGTGCTTGTGGGCGTCTGCGTCTATGGAGGAGGGGGCATCCATGAGTATGAGCTAGAGGTCCTGGCTGATGATGTAAGTGAAGATTTTTTTTTTTTTGTTGTTTCTTTTGTGGTTAGGGTTAGGGTTAGGGCTAGGCTACTTTCCAGTCATTTAAATTTATTTATTTATCCTTTTGATTTTACAAATTTTGTTCCCTCACCCTTCAGGCACAGACAGAGCACCCAGGGGACTCTGCACACTCTCACAGATGGACATCTCTAGAGCTGGTGAAAGGCACGTACAGCACCGACGATTCCCCCAGTGATATTGCTGAGATTCGCCTGGACAAGGCGGTGCCACTCAAGGTACATGACCTATATACATCCTGGTACAAAAAACAGTTCTGGCCCTAGTAGCAAATTTCCCCGTCATGACAGCTCGTGAGTTTTTACGTAATAGCCAGTTAAACTTATGATTAGGCTTAACATAATGTGATGCCTCGCTGTCTGCTAGGCTAATTCAAGTGACCAAACTAGACCTCTCAACTGTGGTTTGGTGTTAGTTAGATATGACAGCTCATATGGCTTGCAGTGCATGTAATATTACTTGAAAAATGAACAAACCTAAATGAAGGCACCTTGCTTACAAAGCTAGCTGATAACTTGGTAGTCTACACTCTAGCTCAAAAAAAGAGGTGGAAAAAGGTTCCAACAGTCAAAATGCCAAACTCAAGATTTTAACACGGCAGTCCACAAGCCAGTTGGTGATTCACGATATTTATACACAGTCGTGTATTTTCCAAATGAATTTATCGTGTTGCAGGAGGGGGTGAAGTATGCAGTACGATTACGAAACTATGGTAGCCGGACGGCTAATGGGGACGGAGGCATGACCACAGTGCAGTGCTCCGATGGTGTGTCCTTCACCTTCAGCACCTGCAGCTTAAGTAGCAATGGGACAAACCAGACCAGAGGACAGATCCCACAGATTCTCTATTACAGGTATGTGTAAAGTTAGCATCTTCTAATGGGTTCTATCAAAAGTTTATTTTTGTTTGTTTTCTTGACTTGGGTATGTCTCATTGTTGAAGGAGTGAGTATGATGGGGACCTCCAGTCTCAGCTGCTGAGCAAAGCCAATGAGGAAGACAAAAACTGTAGCAGAGCTCTGTCTGTGGTTAGTGCTGTGGTTAGAGCTGCAAAGGATCTCCTTCACAGGGCATTTGCTGTTGATGGTAAGCCCAGTCAACTTTACGCAGCTATTACAAAAGCATTGGTTGCTTGGATCTGTCAGTCTTTCTTGATTTTGTCCTTTCTTGTGTCTAGTGGATGATATTCCTGAGCTTTTAAGCTCTTCTAGCCTGTTCTCAATGCTCCTGCCCCTTATCCTGGCCTACATAGGCCCCGTGGCTGCATCTGTGCCAAAGGTATGAGTTCACACCCACATGGTATACCTGCCTTCTTTCACTGCCATGCTTTTCGTTGATGTGGCATTGTGGTTAACTGCCTCTTTCTTCACATCCAGGCTGCTGTTGAGGTCTTTGGACTGGTTCAAGAGCTGCTGCCCGCTGTCTCTGCCCTCAACCAAAAATATGCCCCACCCACCTTTAACCCAAACCAATCAACAGACAGCACCACTGGCAACCAGCCTGAACAGGGCCTCTCTGCTTGTACCACCTCTAACCACTATGCAGTGATTGAGAGTGACCACCCTTACAAACAAGCTGGGGTCACTCAGTACAGGGTAAAGGCATCTTTTGTCACGCTTGCTGGTTTTAAAATATCTTCAGAGAAAATTCTGTATTTTAAGTTGTAACTAATAGCATTCTGCTTCACCGTACTTCAGGTTTCATTTCCAGACTGCGTCCGCTGGACTACCATTGAGTTTGATCCACAGTGTGGCACTGCACAACCAGAGGATGTCTTGCGTCTGCTCATCCCAAGCCGAACACTCCACTTGTCTAACCTGGGGGCCAAACCTTTGATCCACGACACTATCAACACCTGGACTGAGCTCAAAAAGTTTGCAGGCTCAACAGGCTGGCCGACCACTGTCCTTGTGCTGCCAGGTAAAAAAAAAAAAAAAACAGCAAGTTGACATTTATTGGCCAATAAGGTTCCTGTTTTACAACAGTGTTATTGCTCTGACAATAGCAGAATCACAATAAACCCCAGTGTTTCTAAACCAAGAGACTTGGAGCCAATATATACTAGCGGAGTCGGGGAAATCTCACCACATTTTACTGATCTTTATGGCTTAATGGAAAACTGTAGAATAGATACATATGTTTATGTAACAGAAATAGTGCTTAGTATTATACTATTAGTACAAGTATAATTTATAAATCAGTGTTAACCTTTTGCTAGGGACAGTCTTTGCCACTTTTTGTTTTCTAATCTTATTTTAACACATTTAAAGCAAGCTTGGCTGTGTGATTTTTAAGATTATTATTATTTTAAGATTTAAATCAATTGCGTATGACACTTTTTTTTTTGTAGTTGCCAAAACTAAAGTAGGCAGTGATGAACTTGAATTGAATGAGTGGCAAAAGTACGCATTTATCCTTCATGACTGACACATTGTTTCATCACCAGTGACTTTTGTTCAAAACTTGTGCGAGGCATCAGCTTCTGCGCTGCAGTGGTAATATTCCTGGCAGGGTCATGATTGTCTGCCAAAAAAAAAAAGGTCTTTATTACCCAAATTGCGTGTATGCTGTGACCACAGAGGCAGGGCCAGCACATATTCTGTAAAAGTGTTCTTTGTTTATTTTGAGCGCTCCAGCAGCATATTTGATGAAACGTGTTGTATAAACAAGTAAAAGCTGTGACTGAGCACTGACACCATTCAAAATCCAACATATGTTCATGCAACCCAGCTGTAGCTCATTGATGATAATTGTTAGCATCCTTTGTATGCTTTAGTCTACTTAATGATGCTTCACTGAGCCACCTGCCACAGCAGGCAGCCATTAGTTTACCAATTATTGTTTTTACAGAGCTCTGCCTAACTGTTTTGGGTTAGATGCTTTATGGTGTTTTTTTTGTTTTTTTCTCCCCCCTCCTCTATCTGCTTCCAGGAAATGAAGTTCTGTTTTCACTCGAAACGGCCTCAGATTATGTGAAAGATGAGAAAGCCTGCTTCTATGGTTTTAAGTGTGTGGCTGTGGGATATGAATTCAACCCTGGTGCTGATGAGGTACAGAGCCTTTTCAGACTGGCTTTCTGTGTCCTGAGCCTGCAGATTTACAGTACTTTGTATGTCTTCTATAAAAAGTACCTTTTTGATAGATGTTTTGTACATTTCAGGGTATTATCCAGTTGGAGAAAGAGTTGGCCTACCTGGGTAGTGTGTGTGCAGCAGCTCTTATGAAGAAAGACCTGGCCCTCCCTATAGGTACAGAAAACAGTGAAAGGAGGGAATTTGAGGCATAACTCATATTATCATGATATAATGTTTTGTGAATATCATTCATGATATTCTTTTTTTTTTGTTTGTAATTTAAGGCAACGAGTTGGAGGAAGATCTTGAGATTCTTGAGGAAGCCTCTCTTCAGGTATATCATATGTTCAGTTAAACTTTACCAGTTAATTTACGTACGTAAAGATAATATCTCTTCTCAGCACTTAACTTTCTAACCTTAACCTTCCAAACTTCCTGTACTCCCGCTCAGGTGTGTAAGGCTCATTCAGGGATCCTTGGGAAGGGTCTGGCCTTGTCTCACTCTCCTACCATCTTGGAAGCCCTGGAAGGGAATCTACCTTTGCACATCCAAACCAATGAGCACTCTTTCCTTGAGGACTTCATCACCTGTGTACAGAATTCAAGTGGAGGACGTCTGGCTAGGTGTGCTTCCATGCTTGGATGCAAACAGCACAATTCTGCCTCAGTGAAAATTACCTCACGAGCAAAACAATAGTGTTAATATTGAATATTGGCTCTTGCAATCTCAGATTATAGCTGTTAATTCCCTGGAATCAGTACAAGTTGGAAATTTGCTACATATTCTTTCTGTCTTTGTTTCATGCAGATGGCTGCAGCCAGACTCTTATGCAGATCCTCAGAAGACATCCCTGATTCTGAACAAAGACGATATTCGCTGTGGGTGGCCGACTACTGTTGTGGTTCAGACCAAAGACCAGTATGGAGATGTGGTGCATGTTCCTAACATGAAGGTCAGGATAACCGCCTTCCAACAAAAATTAAGTAACTGTGTCTGAAGTGCCAAACCTACAAAAGCACTTTACTGAATTTGTCAATCGCTGTGTTCATATGTTTTGTGTAGGTGGAGGTGAAGGCTGTACCTGTTTCACAGAAGAAGTCGGTGCAACCAGAAAATGTGAAAAAGCTGCAGCGACTACCTGGAAGCTGCTCCCCTTCTTCCTCTGGCCCCGACCTAACCTTCGGAGGTTTGCCTGTGCCCAAGTTGGAAGCTACCTATGAGCCCATGATTGTGAAAGAGGCTCGATACATTGCTATTACCATGATGAAGGTCAGCCTTGTGTAACTTGTTCATCACTTGCTAACTCACCTCTTTTACATTTAGCTGGTTGCAGATTCTTCACTAGTGGGAGCTAATTGGTTGTATTTTGAAAGGCTGCTGGTTTGTTTGTTTGCTGTTCAGTGTTTCTCATTTGGTAACATAGAATAATGAACAGTTAAAAAAGAACGTCACTAGAAAAGACGAAAAAGGAAATAGCTGAAGATTTTGTGTGTAATTGTGAGAGGCAAGGTATAAAAAGTATATGTAAATGGGTGACTGTGCCTGTAGCTTGAAGCACCTGGAGTGGTCAGTGAGACTCTAAAAGTGCTGTGTATGAGTCTGGTATATCTGAATATGGAGACTGAGAGAAGGGTGTTCAGATTAGTGTAGCATTGACAGACTTTTACTGAGGTAAGGCTTCTCTGTATCTGAGGGGGATAAAACTGTCAAAAATGAATGGTGATTGACTTGCCTCAGGAAAAGCGTTTTAGCTTGTTTAAAATATTCAAACAGCCAGTTGTGTGTGTTTTGTTGCACAGTTTGCCACAAGAGAATTCAGTATGGTAGTAATGAGAAAAGTGCTCCCTTGCTATCAATCAGAAGCTAGTCACAAGGCTGGTGTTCGTGCTCTCCAGCTTATGATGTACTTAAATGGAAAGCCTGTTTCAGTAGCCCAATTATGTCACTTTAAAGGAGGAAAAAGCCAAGCTCACTGAGAGCTACAGAAGCTGAATAGAAATTACTGTGTGCTACCTTTTTTCTTTCAGCTGCTGTTGTGTAATCTATTTATAAGTATCTTATCGGTGCCCTGTCTTTTAATCGACTGAACAGCAGTCATGTAAAGACCAAAAAAAAAAACACAGTTTGCTCTCCACTGTTTCACCCATGATTTTGCATCATAGATGGGAATGTGACTTGACTTAAACAAAATAACAAAAAAGTAAAAGCTGTTGTTACTCTTATATTTAATGTCTGTTTTAGGCGTATGAAAACTACTCCTTTGAAGAGCTGCGTTTTGCTTCACCCACCCCAAAGAGGTGAGTAAGACGATGCAGTAGAAGAACAGACTTTCCACTGAGGTACAGTCCACTTATTGTTCATTGCCCATACAGACCCAGTGAGAATATGCTCATCCGTGCCAACACTGATGGAACCTACAGTGCCAACTGGACTCCAGGAGCAGTCGGCCTCTATACGATCCACGTCACCATCGATGGCATTGAAATAGGTAATTCAGTCTAAACGCACATTCAGAAAGTCGGCGTGTTCTCTTAAGTCTTTCCCATAGAAGAAATGCATGTGGAGGCAGTGCCTCACTAAACGTGCATCAACATTTCAAAAAGCTTACAAAGTTGAGTTATAAATCTTTTTTAACTCTTAGATGCTGGTTTGGAGGTAGAAGTCAAAGACCCTCCCAAAGGCATGATACCACCTGGAACTCAAATGGTCAAGCCAAAAGCTGAACCTCAGCCTAGCAAGGTGAGTTTTTCTTTCAGTTGACTAATCAGGGCATGAACATGAATACACGCATGCTTGCAGTCATCCAATTAATGTTATGTAACTCAACACAGACGACAATTTTTCCCTCGCAACACCAAATTGTAACTTATTAAACCAGCCGTATTACGTTTTGTTTGTTTTGGTTTTTTATTTCAGTTCATACTAAGAATTAAAATTGTGTTTATCACCTCTGTGTAGCTTTTGGCTGTTTGCGCCGCCTCGGTTTTTGCTCTGCTCTGCTGACTAACAAAACCATTGCTGATCCACAGGAAGCAATGGACATCAATGCTAATCTGTTCAGTGTAACACATTTGGGATGCAAAGTTAACAAGTGAATAAATCCAAGTCTTTCACTGTGAGATGGTAGATTCCAGTGTGGTGTCCTTTCTGTTGTGATGCTTCTAACTAGAGGAAGACTTACATTAAGGCTGAGCACTGAGAGTCTGGTTGTTCACTGTGTTTAGGTTATATTGTGCATGTATACAGACCGCGTCCGTTGATGAGTACTGTATGTGGAGTAGTAATTGGAAATTGCTTTGGATGCAGGAATTGGCTCTAACTGATGTTATGCATGCTGGAGTCGTCATCATTTTGTGGCCTTTTGATTTTTGGAATCCATAATGGGGAAACAAGCAACAATGTGTGCCTTTTTAATCACTTTTGTGTATACTGCTTTGGGACGTGTTTTTCCAAGTTTTTTTTTTTTTTTTTTTCCCCCCTTTTTCTCCACTCATCAGCGTAGAAGTAGATGAAGCAGGATTACAACAAACTTCACAACTGGTGCTTCTGAAATGAAGCTCCTTAGGATTCCTCATCTTTTGTTCTGTCTATGCTTGTACTTGGAAGGAGGCTTTGTGTGGGTTAAAGCATGCAATCTATCACTGTCAACTGCCTTCTCTCTCTCTCCATTTTTTCTTTCTTTTCCTACTGCCCTTATTGACTTTTTTCCCTCCCTTTTCTGTTCTTTACCCTTGCCGCTCACGGTCTCCATCTCCCCTCTGCTTCTCTCAGGTCCGCAAATTTGTATCCAAGGACAGCGCAGGCCTGCGTGTGCGTAGTCACCCCTCCCTGCAGAGTGAACAGATAGGCATAGTGCATGTCAATGGCACCATCACTTTCATTGACGAGGTAATTGACTTTAGACCAGGCAGACCAAGTTATAATATAGAGTATTCTACATGGAACACCAGTATCCACTTTTCTTCTGTTTCTGTGTTTCTCCTTGTTTGGACCAATAAGAGCAGACTCATGATTATTATAATCCTGAACTTTTTTCTTGATTAAAGTAATTTTGAGTCCTTGTTACATGATTTTGATGTATTCCTTGTAATTACTTCTCTCAATAATGATTACTACCTCATAAATTTTTGCTCTTTATGTTGCTTGATGCTCTTGCAAGGCACTCTGAGGCTCCACAAAAGGCTTGAACACCTTCCTCGTAAATCTAAAGGATGTGATCCATTCTTAAATTAAAGCACACTTTATAACTGCAATGTAATGCAGCACTTTTTGACTGACTTTGTCAGTCTTGCACAATATCTGCTCCTGTATAGTTTCACCTTCATCCTGCTTTAACGTGAGCGTATTATCTAATAACTTTAGGCAGCCTCAGAGATGCCATGTGTGAGGGTACTCCCCTCCTACTTCCCTAGTAACAGGATGGCATGCCTTTTGCTCTGCTCTGTTGCTTGTTTTCCCTTAGATCCACAATGATGATGGTGTGTGGCTCAGGCTCAATGATGAAACAGTAAAGAAGTATGTTCCCAACATGAATGGGTACACTGAAGCCTGGTGCCTCTCTTTTAACCAGCACCTGGGCAGGAGCCTACTGGTCCCAGCCGACGTAAGTAGAAGGCGGCCTGCTGAGTAGCCTGTCTCCATTTACGATTAGAGGCTCCTGCACTGTTCATTTTGGGGAAGAGCTCATCTGTGTTGTTTAATGATAATGGCTTTTTAAGGACTTACCTGGGTTTGTCCTTGAAGCATGGTAAATCATCAGAGTATCCTATCAGAGTGTACCTGTTGGGGTGTTTCTTGTGCATGGAATATCTCGGTATGAAACTTTAACTAACACACTGTGCAAAGGAACAGCAGCTGGGAGTGTGCATGCATTAACTCACGTTTGAAGGCAAAAGGTTTACCGTACAATGACCATCATGTGTTTAGCTGTGGACACTTAAGTAGCTCACATGGCGAGGTAGTAAATGTTTAGTGCATTAAAGTAAACCCCAATGCAGGGCCTGTCAGACGAGGAAAAATGTATTAGAAGAGCACTTATGGGCTGTTTAACTTTTCTTGGTCTGCATTGTTGAGTCTTCATTTCCTCATTGCTTCTCACTCACAGTTCATAAAGAATTGCTCACTGCAGCATGTGATGACAAGGAGCCCCCCCCCTCACATTTTGCTCCATGCCGCAAAAACCACCAAAAAAATGCCACTGAATCACATGGGTAATTCGACTGGGTATAATTCAAGAAATTAACGTTGCGTTAAATGGGAACGGATGCAAAGATGGTGGTTTTCTGTCATGAAGCAGTCACTGGCCCGTGAAAAGTTTCAGTGGCTAATTGTACCTCTACTTCTCTGTGATTCCACCTCTGCATTGGGATGCTTTTAGGTGCTAGGAGGCTTCCATGTCTGGTCTCTGTCTGAACAGCATGACACACTACATCATCCAAATGGGGAATTTTTTTGGAAGTTTCTTCTGTGTCTTTTATTTATTTATTTATTTTTTAAGTCATTCGGACATGGATTTGGAAATGATTACACTGAGGTGTTGGGAGTGAATTTTCAGTGCCCCTGCAACAGTTTTTTTTTTTTTTTTTTAATTAATATATTAATGCATTTAATTGTGCACTCATTGGCCTATTTATCAGTGCTGCACAACTAACTGGCCTGTCTGACAGTAGTCAGAATCTGTTTTCTTTCTTTCACTTATCCTGGAAAATCCACAGGAGCCAAGACTATATATATATTTTTTTCTTCCAAAAAAATACATGAGCACCTCCCCCTTTCCCGTTTTCTCTCCTTTCTTGAGTCGTCTACTGTTTCTTGACTGTCTCACAATTTGTTGCTCAGAATGTCTTTAATGCTAGCCAAGGAGTCAGGGATATCGACTTTTTGTCATGGACCCCCTTAACTATATTCCCACCACAGGTGAGTTGTATGAAGGAGGGAAAATAGTTTGATTGCCCCATAGCCGATCGCCTGTTTCTTTACTCGTTTCCTTGAACCCCTTGTGACTTTGTAGTCTTCCCACAGTGTTAATTTCAGGCATAAGAGGTCAAACTGTATTTGCATGGTTGTACGTACAGTGACGATAAAAGCACATCAGCGGCTGCTGTAGACTCGGCAGCAGTGATCACATTTGGGATTTTATAGTACTTGTTTGTACTCAAGCTTGTATGTTGCATGGGGATGAAGATGATAATGTTCAGTCTGTTGCATGAGGGTCTTGTTTGGAAGGCTTGCCATATGTAGTCCTGTATCTCTGTGTGTGTGTGTGTCATAGCATGCCCCCCTTTTAGACTGAATGAAAATAAGAGCATTTTTGTTGAGTAGGTCCATTCTGTTGGTTGTTTTTAACTTCATTACTACAATGTTAAATTGAGTGTTTGTCTATTAAGGCTACTTTGTAGGTGAACCGTTTATGTATTTTTAATATCAAGAGACAAATTGTTGTATGACTTACTGTGTTGAGGATGGATACACTTACATCCTTTCTGGTTTTGTGCCATGCTTAGCTGTCTGGCTACTGAGTGCAGTTTTTTAGTTTTTTAGTGGCATCAGTCTGTATGCTTAATTCCCCAAAATGGGGAACTATTTGAGACCTTAAAGACGGCACTTAATGCAAGGAAAGAGGGCTGAACTGCATGCTCTTTACGGCATTTCCCTGTAAAGCTTTTCACCTTCATATTTCTGGGCTTAGTAGTCTGAGCCTCGTGCTGGTCTTAAACATTTTTGCAGCCTATTTTATTGGTGTACTCTGACTCTAATCCATGCTCTTAACTCTTGCAGGAGGTCAGGGGCCAGTCGGAGGAGAGCATAAAGGAGGTGAGCAGCTGCCCTTCCCACGAGGCCCCCATTCGGGTGCAGAACAGAGCAGGGCAGGGCGGCGGCCCGGGGCTTTATAAGGTAGTGAAGACCGGCCCCTCTGGTCACAACATCAGAAGCTGCCCAAACCTTAGGGGTATCCCCATTGGAATGTTAGTACTTGGCAACAAGGTCAAGGCCATAGGCGAGGTACGCACTCACCCCAAATAATCAAATGTGTTTTTTGTGGCTGGAGCTGAATAATTCAGTCTGCTTGGATCAAGTTAAATACTTTTTAGTAGATTTTGGCCTTCAAATGTAATCTCTCTTTCAAAGGGGAATACATGAGCTGCTTCTGGGTGTGGGTGTGTGTTCTCTATCTTTCTACTTGCTGAGGGCTTAGCCACTTCTGTGGCAGGAATACTTTTGCTTGACTTACTAATTCCAGATTGTCTATGAATCCACTGCAGTTTCAGGGTGTCGCATTCAGCTGCCTTGAGGTCTCTCGGTGGAAGCCTAATCACAGAATGCTGGAGCCTTTCTGTGCCTTCACTGTACTTTTCCTGCTCTTGTAATGATTTTGTCAATATACTTTAAACATCTAAGTTATCTTTTGCCTGGTGACGTGGAGCCTCTCCTCTTTTGGTTGCGACCCGTCAGTGGCTGCGGTGGTGTGTCATGCTGTTCAGTAGTTTCCTGAGCCTCTACTAGTGTGTGTGGATCTGGGAGATGCTGCCTGCACATACTAATACTTCCGTGTGTGTGTGTGTTTTGTTTTTTGTTTGTTTTGTTTTTTTCCCCAAAAATGATAATAATCCAGGGAGTTGGGAAAACACTGCTTCATTCATTTACTTTTTGATAAACTACTCCTTTCTTAGAGTTTTTTTTCCTCCTTTCTTTTTTTCAGCTACATCAGTTTTGTCCAGCTGTCTGCTGATACAAAGAATGTTTTTTCTTTTTTTTTTGCCATCTGCTGCTCTGTATATATTGTTTCAATCAGATGGGATGTGTATTTGCATGTCAGTGATCTTGTGTAGAACAGTTTGTCATGATTTTGTGTGTGCAGTAATGGAGTGGATGTAGGGTGGGTGAATAAGGAAATTGACTGTAGCTGGTTTTTGAAAGTGGATTCAGATGTGCTGCGTGTGTGTGTGTGTGTGTATGTATGTGTGAGCATGGATAAATAGTGTTGTTTATGTAATAGGTGGTCAACTCAGAGGGAACCTGGGTACAGCTGGATAAGAACAGTGTAGTGGAGTTCTGTGAGAGTGATGAAGGAGAGGCCTGGTCATTGGCCAGAGACCGTGGTGGAAACCAGTACCTTCGCCATGATGATGGTAGGTCACAGCTTGGCCTATTAAGAGCTCCTGAATCCAGATTTCAGACCTCTTAACCTGAGATTAAGATAAAAACAATGCTACTAAATTGACTTTTTCAGAGCAAGCATTGCTTGAGCATGGGAACCAGACCCCACCACCGAGCCCTTTCTCTGTGCAGGCCTTCAACAGAGCCTCAACTTCAAATGGAGCACAGGGCTTTGACTACGGCATCTCCAACAACAAAGGTGAGGCCAGCTTGGAGTAGAGTTAACTTCTGTGAACATGCGTCATGTGCAGATCACTATTCCTTGATATAAATTCACTTTGCTTCCTTTTCTGTGCTTTATTTTAACAAAGACTGCAGGACTTCTCCCCATTCTTTTGACTAAAACTTTTTCAAATAAGCCATTCCCCAAAATGAACTGACTAAATTTTTAAGGCCACTTTTTGTGTAAAAATATTGATTTAACTTATTTTTGCTGTGCGCATATAGTGCTTTACTTAAATTAAAAAGGAAATTTACTTTCAGTGTGCAGTAGTATCATACCTTTAGTATAACTGAGGCGTTAGGAGTCAGTTGGTCTCTATAAAATCACAGGTGCCATCTTTCATCTCTTTTTGTTATGCATGCTTTTTATTGTCTACCTTTTGTTATTTCATGCCTGATATTTCTGCATTGTCAGGCATATATTTGCTTGCATGGGCCAGTCAGTGCGCCCCTGGTCATTTGGTCTACTATGGGCTTTTGTTTTCAATGTTTGTTTGCATTGTTTTTTTTTTTTTTCTCTTTTCAATATATTGCCAAGTACTGCAAACATCACCTGATTTAAAGCCAGTGTTGTCATACCATCAATAAATGGTTTCCAAAAGTAGCAGTTTTCTTGCAAATGGCTTTGCTCTCTCAAAAAGGAGGTTGCTCTGTTTGGACTTAGTCACGCTAATCAGAGAACTGTGGTTATGTTATGCACAATGAAGTTAAAGGTTGTTTTACTTGTCTGGATGTCAGATGCAATAAATCTGTGAGCCTAACTGTGTAGTCCAGCTCTAATGGCAATACTGCTATGCAGACTGCAAACGCGCTGTCAAGCCGCCTTCTCTAAATGTCTGGCATGGAGTGCTTATGGATTGCAGTGTAGAAGTATTCAATACAGACAATACAAATAACAAAGTTGTGCTAAAATATTTACTTAATCCTAAGAAATGTGCATGGAACGGCATTTGTATAATAAATGCTCAACTAAGACAATCCTGTTAAGTGCAGTAAGATTTTACAACTCTTGCCTAAGGTGGAAGCCCTTGCTGATCCATCTAATGGAAAGTCTGAATCACTAGCCACTGAGCCACCTTTGGGTTTGAGCTTTCATGCTGTGAGGCAGCATTATTAGTGGGCTTGTAGCAGCGCTCTCTGAGTATGCAGGAAAGAGAAACCTTACTGACGGATCCCACGGGCTTCAGAAATAGTCTGCTGAGGGTTATCTGCTCTGCCTCACCCAAGCTCCCTTTATTGCCCAAATTTGGATTTCTGCTCTCGCAACTGAAATGTCCACACTTCATAGCATTGTTATGAGGGACCAGACTCTGTGTTTTCTAGACTGTGAGAACCATCTAGAAATGTGTATTGACTAAGTTTTACATGTGCTTTGAGATGTCTGTAAATGACTCATCACAGAGAATAAAATGAGATTTGGAACTTCTTGTGAGGACATGCAGGGTTTTTGTTAGTGATCCTTAAAATAAAATCCTATAAAGACCAATGTGTCTCTTCCACAAATGGTTAGGAAAAGGGAGGAAATACTGGTGTGCTGTGATGGAATCCACAGCTGTAGCAAACGCAGTACAGTTTGTTCTTAGTAATGGGAATGAACCACCGCTCTGTAGTTGGAGTCATCTGGTAGTACTATGGTAGAAGGTGCCGTGCGCTGAGCTGAATTTTAAAGTTACCAGCTTGATTATTTTGTTTTTCTTGTGGGGAATTGTAGTTTTTATTTATATATACTTCTTGGCTTGTATCTTTTGATTTTATATTTTTTTTAAATGTAGAACCAGAACAGAACCTTTTCTGCTCAGTTCATCCAGCATAGTTTTAAGGCCACCAAGGCTTCATACTAGTTTCCTAATGCCATCTATGAGCAGGACTTCTGGGACTCCGGATGCCCATAATAACTCCTCCTCCTGGCCGATGATTAAATGATTGATAAGCAAATTAACTGAATGAATACAGCCCCCGTTTGGACTCCTCAAACCATAGTAAAAGCTTTAGTTTGTCCCCTTCCTCTGTCTCCATGTTTGCAGGTGACCGGTTGAGTGCCATACTGAATTCCATTCAGTCTGGGCCCTTCCTCTCAGCAGCTCCCTCCTCCTCCATATTTGAGCAAGCTGCCCAACCTCCCTCCTCTTCCTCCCTTGTCCACAGCCCATTTGTGTTTGGACAATCCCCCTCCCAACTGTCTCAGCCACAACCACAGCTTCTGAGTAAGTCTGTCCAGCTTTCTGACAGCGCTTGCTAGCACAGATTTTGATCCTTTTCCTCCCAACTTCTTGTTTTTATGGAATTGTTTATATTTTTCTGTACTTTTGGGGGAGAACAGGAATGATATGCCGATATGTGAAACATATCAGCACAGTTTTGTTCAACAGTGCAGAAATATCCTTAACAAGTCAACAAGTCTATTATTCTGTGCTTAAATCTTGTTTGGGGAAAAAAAAAAAACAGGTGACATTACCTTTAAAGTGTCCATTAGCTGGTACTGCCACTTGTTGTCTAAGCAAGATTTCAAACACTAATAGACTTCATACCGTCAAAGGGATATTTTTGCCATGCGCTCAATTGGCCAAGTTGCTTAATTTTCTGCTCGCTGTGCTTGCTCTCTTGTTTAGTGTGCCTTTTACCTTGTTCTTCGTCTTCTTCATTGCTGCTTTGAATTTAAATCTGCATCTTCCATCCTTTAGTAACAGCTTGTTTCACTCTCACCTCAACAAGCCCAGGCCGTGACTAAAAATGTAAACCGTAGTCTGAATAGCTCTTTGTTTATAGTAGTTATTAGTTTATTTTAATACAATAACCTGCTTAAAAAACATCAGCCATTAACTAATAATATGACGTTACAGATGCCTAGTTTGCACTTGGATAAGTCAAATAAAAAAAGCCCTGCAATTCAAGCGACGCTGTCTTCTACCACCATCCCAAACCTGCTCATCTGTCTGTAATAATTTCTGCCTGTGCTGCACCCTTTCTCCCTGTTGGTCTTTTCCTCTTCTCTACTACTTCCTGTCTACTTTATATGTTACCTCTGTGCTCTGGAGCCCTGAAGATGTCATGGAGAGAGGGGAAAAGTGATTTTTAAATACGCAAATTCATAATTTTTGCTCTTGTTTGAGTATACTGGCAGTCTTCCAACCTCAAATGATGGTTTTATTCAGATAATGTGGCACTTATAACACAAGCACTGTAAGATCAGTCTGCCTCGGAAGACCCTACCATGGGCAAATTGCCCCCCCCCCCCCCA
>JAVDPK010003050.1:38585-52061 GCA_034780415.1 Cichlasoma orientale | reverse complement strand
AAAAACAAAAACAAAAAAAAACATAGCTGCAAGGATCACTAGGGCACATAAACCCCTTCACTGTGATAAGGTGGCAATTCTTGAATAACTTTTTTTTTTCTTGGCACAGAGGGGGGAATAGATCACAAAAATCCCAAACAAACAAAAAAACATTATTGGAAGCACTATCAGCTCAGAGGGAGCGTTCAAAAGAGTCAGGCTTTCTTCTTGAGATAACTGGTATCATGGCGGTGGCTCACAACTTTGTCTGTTAAGCCGGGCTTTCTGCTTCGGGCTCTTGTGTATTCACACAAAAAGGTGTGCTGCTGTTTATTTCTAATGTGACGGCTGTACATTAGAACTCTGAGACTTTAAACTGGATACATTTAAACATAAAAAGTTGCTGTCCCTTCGCCTAATAAAGAGACGTGGAAATTGATTTAATTTGTTGCCAGAACAAAGTAACATTAATTTAATTGAGTAGGTGTTCTTGATTTGTGTTGTAGTAGCTGCAGTTCTGGCAGTTTGAGAGAGACTTGGCTGCAGAGTAGAATCAAGTGTAAAATACTGCATCACCAAAAGAATACATGCACATTCAAATGACAATTCAATGCATGGTTGGCTCTGATGTAACTTGACAGCTGGGCTTCATTTGTGATGTTAAGGTTTGGTTTAACTAATTGTAGAGAATCTTGCATTCGAAGCATACCGTAAATAAGAGTTGAAAATGTGGTGCTTCCAGTTGATTTGAAACTGAAACTCTGAACATAACCTGGTCTGGACGAGGTCGTGCTCAGCATAAGCTACCATTGTGATTTTAATCAGGTAAAAAGAGGGCCGCTTTCGTGACACTGAAAACTGAGTTTAAGCTCAACATGGCTCACTAACCTATTAATCTTGCATTGTTGTACACCCCTTTAGATCTCCATGATTGGTCCCTTCCCAGAAGAAATAGTTCCTCATTTAAAAATCCCCCAAATCTGAAAACTAAATGTCTGCCTTATGAACAAGTAATTAAGTGTTTACATAATAAACTTTGAGAGTTCTGCAGCACTTCATAAATGTTTCCTTTGTGGTCTATTTAAGACAAACTGTTTTGTGTGTATGTATGTTACTCTCTACAAAGAGGGGAGGAGCCACAAATTACTAAAATATGTGCACAACTTTCTCCATGGCACTTACACGGCCCCCCCTTATTTTTTTCTTCTTATTCTTCTGTAAGTGTGCTTTTCTACATGCCTGTCAGTTTGTCCCTGTCTGACCTTCTCATCAGTGGTACATGCTGTCCTTTTGCCTCTTTCTATTCCACCTCCTTGACCCCCTTGCCTCTGCGCCACCTTTCTTTTTCTCTGCGGTGGTCTCTTTGCATTCCATGTCTTGTTTGTTTACCTACTCCACTGTTTTCCGCTGTAGATGGTTCATCATGCAGCCTTGCTTCTCGCGAGCGTGTGCACAAAAGCAATGTGTCCGTGGCTGGGCATGGTACTGCTCTCTCATCTCTCGCTCTGAGGCAAAAGGGTGGGTAATCACATCATGCATCATGCCTCCCTCAGACTGAACAGAGGGTGGGTAGGAACTCAAGTCTTCTCTGTGGTGAATAAAAGGGCTTTGTACTCAAGTTTAGGCATTTTGTGTTAGTGTAAAGCTTCAAAACTGTGGCCCTAGAATAAAATCTGTAAAGTCCAGCAGGAAGAAAAGAGGAAAAACTGCATTTAGGACTTCATTATTAAAAGCTTTTTATTGACTACTAGACATTTTTTTTTCTTCGATATTTATAGTTATTTTATAATTGCTTGGTTTCTGGTGAGTGCCACGGCTATATTCAGTATTATCAGGAGTGGTCCCTGAACTGGGCTGAAATCCATCTTTCATCAGTGCTTCCATGGTCTAGCAGCTATCTTCATCTGTATCGGAGTTAGTTAGAAAACATCTAGATGACATAAAAATCAATTGATTGTTCCGGGAAATTTTATCATACTCCTGTCATTGGCATTAAAAGACATAACATCTTTCACTTTTCTGGCTTTAGCTGTCTTTCTGCTCTTTCATTTCATTTTAATTTTTACTGTAAATTAATTTTTCTATAACATCTGTATTTTTCACTCGTACCCCTTATGATGGCTTTTTTTGTGGTGTAACTATGTTTCAATTATTAATGTTTAGGTGAGCGAGGGAACCTCATGTCTGGTGCGCGGCCCATGTCTCCAGCCTCCAAACACCGTCAGGAGAATCGCCCAGCCAAACAGGAGAGCCGCGGAAGCCGCTCCTCTGAACAGAGCAGGGTCAAGACGAGTGAGGGTGGACTGTCAGCTAGCGAGGCCCTTATTCTACGATCAGACACGGCCAAACTGAGGTCTGACTCGCACAGCCGCTCCCACTCACCCAATCACAACACACTGCAGGCTCTAAAGGGAGACGGTAGAACCTCGGGAATTCGGTCTGAGTCTCCGAATCCTGGCTCGCGCTCTTCCTCTCCCAAACAAAAAAGTATAACCTCATCAGGCAGGTCCAGTCCCTCCAGCAACTCTTCCCAGCACTCTTCTTCAACCCACCACGATAAGAACGTCCCGCCTAAAGTCAGCCCTTCGGCCAAAGCCCAGCTCGATCCTCCCAGAGAGAGATCGAAATCAGACTCTTATACTCTGGACCCAGATACACTCAGAAAGAAGAAGCTTCCCCTTACAGAGCCACTTAGAGGCAGATCTACCTCCCCCAAACCTAAACTGTCACCTAAAGAACCAAATAAAGCGATGGCCAGTAATGTAGAGAGACATATTTATTCAGCACATAGGATCCAAGAGAGTTTACATAGTGAAGTTGTGGAGGTCTGCACCTCTAGTGTTCTTCTTGCCAATGAGGACATCAATGATGAGAATGTGGAGGTCCGTAATGCCGAAGAAGGCTCATGTAAGGTGCACTTCAGCATCGGTAAAGCCCCAGTCAAAGAGGATGTAGAGAGCCGCTCATCACCCAAAGTCAGCCGCAAAACCTCCGGTCGACACACACGTTCTAAAAAGGACAAATCTGGGCCTTTGTTTAAAGGAGAGAGTGCCACAAGGGTCACAGAACCTGCCAAACAGGCCATGTCTCCTTCTGTGGCTGAATGTGCACGAGCAGTCTTTGCAGCTTTCCTGTGGCATGAAGGTATTGTCCATGATGCCATGGCCTGCTCCTCCTTCCTCAAGTTCAACCCAGACTTAACCAAAGAGCACGCCCCCATTCGCAGCTCCCTGGGAGGACAGGGCACAGAGGAGAGGGAGAGCAAGTTAAAGAATCGCCACTCCTTGGAGCTTGCCTCTGCACTTAACATGTTTAATATTGCCCCACATGGCCCAGACATCTCCAAAATGGGCAGCATCAACAAAAACAAGGTATTGTCTATGTTGAAGGAACCTCCGCTGCCAGAGAAGTGTGAGGATGGAAAAGGAGAGACTGTTTCCTATGAAATGACATCTCATCAGTCTATTAGGGCAAAGTCCATTTTGCCATTAACATTGCAGCATTTGGTAGCATTCTGGGAGGACATTTCAATGGCCACCATCAAGGCAGCAACTCAGAACATGATCTTCCCCAGTCCGGGATCCAGTGCCATCTTAAAAAAGAAGGAGCATGAGAAAGACAGTAAAAAGGCAAAGAAGGAGAAAAAGAAAAGGGAAAAGGCAGAGGTGCGTCCCAGAGGGAATCTGTTTGGAGAGATGGCACAACTTGCCATGGGTGGACCGGAGAAGGACACAATCTGTGAGCTGTGCGGAGAATCTCACCCGTACCCCGTCACCTACCATATGAGACAGGCTCATCCAGGTACAGTCACGGGTATCTTGTAACACACTTTAAAAAAAATATGCTAAAATCAGTTCTGTTTCTTAATGTCCCTCCTTTGTATTATCACGGCAGGGTGTGGCCGCTATGCAGGGGGTCAGGGTTACAACAGTATCGGGCACTTTTGTGGTGGTTGGGCTGGAAATTGTGGAGACGGAGGCATAGGAGGCAGCACCTGGTACCTGGTGTGCGATCGCTGTCGGGAGAAATACCTCAGAGAGAAGCAGACCGCCGCCCGGGAAAAGGTAGCGTTTAAATCTTCATCCCTTTGTCAGTTTCTAACATCATACTGACTTCTTAGACTTCCTTGAAACCAACTCCATCAGCATGTTCTTCTCCAGGTGAAGCAGTCAAGGAAGAAACCCCTGCAGGTGAAGACCCCTAGGGCACTGCCCACTATGGAGGCCCACCAGGTGATTCGGGCAAATGCATTGTTCCTACTGTCCCTCAGCAGTGCAGCTGAGCCCAGCATGCTGTGCCACCACCCTCCTCGGCCCCTTCATTCTCAGCTGCTCCCCAGCCTGAAGGAGGGTGTGTCAGAAGAACTCCCCAATAAAATGGGCTGCCTGTACCTACAGACACTAGCTAGGTAATTACAAGCTCAATTATAGATGAGAAATCCTGACAGTAATGTTTGTTCATAAAGATTTGAGTCTCTCACTCTCTTCCCTTAGACAACACACTGAGAACTTTGGGGCCTACCAAGATGATAACCTCTTCCAAGATGAGATGAGGTATCTGCGCTCAACATCTGTGCCTGCGCCCTATATTTCCGTCACACCTGACGCCTGCCCCAATGTGTTTGAGGAACCAGAAAGCAACATGAAATCAATGCCCCCCAGGTAATTGATTGATACTATGTTTTAAAATGTTTTAATGTCTTTGACAGTATTTCAGGGGTAAACTGTTTATTTGTGTGTCGTTTTAGTCTCGAGACCAGTCCGATCACAGACAGTGACACTGCTAAGCGCACAGTGTTTCAGAGGTCTTACTCTGTCGTCGCGTCAGAGTACGACAAGCAGCACTCGCCCTCTCCTGCCCGGGTCAAAGCTGTGCCCAGACGCAGAGTTCATAGCGGTGATGCAGGTAATCGCATCTTGTCATTTCAGAAGTGCTGAGTGGTACTTTTTCAGAGTGAGTTACAGTCAATTAACGGCTTTGCCCTCTGTACAGAAGTGGGCTCTTCCCTGTTACGACACCCATCTCCAGAGCTATCCCGGCTGATCTCAGCCCACGGCTCCCTCAGTAAGGGCGAGAGGAACTTCCAGTGGCCCGTCCTGGCTTTTGTTATCCAGCACCATGACCTGGAGGGCCTGGAGGTGGCCATGAAACATGCGCTGAGGAAGTCTGCCTGCAGGGTGTTTGCCATGGAGGTAAACCTGTCTGGATACTATAACTCAGTCTTGCTTCAACTGTTGTTTTAATTTTGCAGCATCTTGGTAGAACCCTAGTGGGGGTTGCCCCCTTTAGAGGTGGTCATTAATTATGTGCGTCATCACACGAGCCAAGGTGTGAAAAGAGATGAGTCATTATCACCAGGGGTTTCAGGTGAAACCAGTGTGAGACTTTGCCCCAATTATGTGACCCATTGAGGTCACCTGAAGTAAGGTGCGAGTGGGGGTTGAGGCACTTGGGAGTGGATCTCAAGACTGCATTGTAGGTGGTTGACAGCTGGTATCGTCTTCAAAAAATGTCAACAAGTCCAGTTGCCTTTTTTCAAGTTCTTGAGACTCATGACCTGGATGGTTAAGAATGTATACAGACGTAATTTGATATTCTTTGTTTTCTGCTATAATAAAACTAATATGATTTTCTCTTTAATTTCCGTGTCAGGCATTCAACTGGCTGCTGTGCAATGTGATCCAGACCACCTCTCTGCATGATATTCTCTGGCATTTTGTAGCATCTCTCACACCGTCACCATTTGAACCTGAGGATGAGGAAGATGATGAGAATAAGGGGAATAAAGAAAATTTGGAACAGGTAATAAGTTGTTTGAAGTTACAGAACTTGAGGAGCAGGTGGCTCTTTCATACTTTCTAATTAAGAAGCTGTCCACTCCACACAGGAGAGAGACCTCGGCGTTTGTGAACACCCTCTGTCTGACATTGTTATTGCTGGGGAGGCAGCTCATCCTCTCCCCCACACCTTCCACCGCCTCCTTCAGACCATCTCTGACCTCATGATGTCACTTCCCAGTGGCAGCTCACTACAGCAGATGGCACTCAGGTACAGTTTCTCCTTCGCGCCTATTTTGTATGTTTAAGCCGTTCTCAGCTTCTGTGGGAATATAAATGATTGTGACTCTTTGTTTAAGGTGCTGGAGTCTCAAATTCAAGCAGTCCGACCACCAGTTCCTCCACCAGAGCAATGTTTTCCATCACATTAACAATATCCTGTCCAAGTCAGATGATGGCGACAGTGAGGAAAGCTTCAACATCAGTGTGCAGTCCGGCTATGAGGCAATGAGCCAGGTGAGAAAATAATAGTGATTTCGCTGTATTTATTAGTATGCAGCACTCAGCACCTCAGGTTACTGGTCTGTCATAACTTTAACCTGATAAAAATGTGTGTGCGTCATACAGGATCTCTGCTTGGTCACCTGTTTGAAGGACCTGACCAGCGTAGTGGACATCAAGACATCCAGTCGCCCTGCCATGATCGGCAGCCTAACAGACGGCTCCACTGAGACTTTCTGGGAGTCTGGAGACGAGGACAAAAATAAAACTAAGAGCATCACAATCAGCTGTGTGAAAGGCATAAATGCCGTGAAGGTGTCTGTTCATGTGGACAACTCCAGAGACATTGGCGTAAGCAGGCAACAGCACACCACACATTTAAGCGAGTTGCGGATAAAACTCTGCTTATTCGAGGCTTTTCTGATGGATTTGAGTCAGTTTCATTTTTCCTTTTTATCTACAGAACAAAGTTACATCTGTGACATTCCTGTGTGGAAAAGCAATAGAGGACCTCTGCAGGATCAAGCAGGTATTTAGAGTTTAACTTCACAGTGAATGGCTCTTGTTTTCTGGGCTGCATTTAGCTTTAGATACTGATTCTGACTCATTTTGAAACCATCAAATAATTTGGGAGGATTCTTGACCATTCTGCGATTCTGTCACAGGCTGACCTGGACTCACGTCACATGGGCTGGGTGACGAGCGAGCTTCCCGGAGGGGATCACCACGTAATCAAGGTGGAATTGAAAGGTCCCGAAAACACCCTGAGAGTGCGTCAGGTGAAGGTCCTCGGCTGGAAAGAGGGTGAGAGCATCAAGATACCTGGACAAATCTCAGCCAGCATGGCCCAGCAGAAGAACTGTGAAGCTGAGACTCTCAGAGTTTTCCGCCTAATCACCTCACAGGTTTGCCCATCTGCCTTATTCACCTGTCTTATTATCACCTGCAGCTAACTTTAGGCTCTTGGAAGCTTTTCTGTCACTTAACCTTTCTCTGAAAATGTAGGTTTTTGGAAAACTAATCTGTGGAGATGCAGAGCCAACTCCGGAGCAGGAGGAGAAAAACCTGCTCTCATCTCCAGAGGGAGAAGACAAGGTCCGCGCTCTCAGAATTTAATTAACTGCCTCATATTTAGTGACCTCAAAGCTGATGTTTTACACATGTTCCTTTTGCATTTTTTGCATTTTTGTGATCAGGCACCATCTGATGCGGACCTCAAGGAGCACATGGTGGGAATCATTTTCAGCAGGAGCAAACTGACCAACCTGCAGAAACAGGTCAACAGCACGTTCCCTTAAACCGTTCGACGATGATATTCAGTCGTCATTTTATGGACACATGACTCCTCCCAGCTAACCGCAATGTCGTCTTACATTTTCAGGTGTGTGCACACATCGTTCAGGCCATCCGCATGGAGGCAACGCGTGTGAGAGAGGAATGGGAGCACGCAATCTCCAGCAAAGAGAACGCCAACTCTCAGCCCAGCGACGACGACGCCTCCTCTGACGCCTACTGCTTTGAGCTCCTCTCCATGGTGCTGGCTCTGAGTGGTTCCAACGTCGGCCGCCAGTACCTGGCCCAGCAGCTCACGCTCATGCAGGACCTGTTTTCTCTGCTGCACACGGCCTCCCCGAGAGTACAGAGACAGGTGGGAGCGGGTGATAACAAGAAAAAACACACACATTCTCATTTTAGTGATCAGAGGTAACCTGTGGGTATTTCTTGTAAACAAATTTACATTAACAAAGATTTCTCATAGAATTGTGTTTTGATTGCATTTCCTTCCTCATTATATTAAAGATCTGAGTATTTTTTAAAGCTGCTTAGTTTGTTACCTGGTACAGTTCGTGCCAGTTGCCATTTCTTGCTGTTGTGCTGCCACCTTCTGGCAGTCAGTGGAATAACATGACTTGGCAGCATAAATGTGCATTGTTGCACATTCATATTGCATTGAATATTTAGATGCATCCCATCTAAATATTCCTCATGAGTGCTAATAGTGGTTAAAAAACTTTAAAGAAACCAAACTATTCTGTTTTGATTTTTTGAGTTACTTTTGGAAAATGACATGTAAAAAATTTCCAGTCGTCTCAAGCACTCACTGTAACTTCTGTCTGTAGGTGACTAAATTTTGGTTTAGAGTCACTTTCTAATAAAAGGTTTTACAAGAAATATCTGTGTGCAGATATTTCGATAAATAGCTCGCGAGCCTATCAGTATAATCTTATTTACCATCTGATTTGACCTCGTCTCAGGTGACTTCATTGCTTAGACGCGTCCTGCCGGAGGTGACGCCTGTGCGTCTTGCCAGCATCATCGGGGTGAAGGCTCTGCCGCCAGCAGATATCAGTGACATCATTCACTCCACAGAGAAGGGCGACTGGAACAAGCTCGGCATCCTGGACATGTTCCTGGGCTGCATCGCGAAAGCGCTCACTGTGCAGCTGAAAGCCAAAGGCACCACGATCTCTGGCGCAGCCGGCATGACTGCAGGAAAAGGGGTCACCACCGTCACACTTCCTATGATCTTCAACTCCAGGTAAGTTGGTTTCTTTTGGCCAGTTGGGATGCTTGAAATTTCTTGAGGTGTAGTTTCTGAAAAGTGACAGTTTTGTTATATCCTTAAGCATGTCGCCCCCTCCTGTTATGCTCAGCTATATCCGCAGAGGGGAGAGCCACTGGTGGATGAAAGGCTCCACTCCTCCACAGATTGCTGAGATCATCATAAAGCTGGTTAAAGACATGGCGGCTGTAAGTTTTGTTTTTTTAAAGCTTTCTTTTCTTTTACGTCTCTGCATCTCTGATAACCCAGAACCTTATTTCTCATCACTGCCTTAAACTTCTTACGAGTTAAACTCCTGCCACCTCTGCTAACACTAGTGTGTGCTGTCTTTATCAGGGGCACCTTTCAGATGCTTGGTCCAGAGTCACCAAAAACGCAATAGCTGAGACCATCATAGCGCTGACCAAAATGGAGGAGGAGCATAGGTCTCCTGTACGCTGTATTGCAACCACAAGGGTATGAAACTGTTGCCATAAGCAGAGCATGAAACCTACTAGAAATATTGCATTTTTCTCATATATCATTTTCCTGTACTGTCTCCTAGCTCTGGCTGGCCTTGGCATCACTGTGCGTGCTGGACCAAGATCACGTCGACAGGCTGTCCTCTGGTCGTTGGATGGGCAAAGATGGACAGCAGAAGCAGATGGTGAGAAAAAGCTAAGAGCTCCACTCACTATGTTACAGATCATTGACAGGTCAGAGTAATGATTCATTTCCTGTTCTACTGTCCGCAGCCAATGTGTGACAACCACGATGATGGTGAGACAGCAGCCATCATCCTGTGTAACATATGCGGCAACCTTTGCACCGACTGTGACCGCTTCCTCCACCTGCACCGACGCACACGCCCTCACCAGAGACAAGTGAGTTTTAAATTACCTGGAGACAAATGAACAGTTATTAGATGTTTTAAATGGTAACGTTCATTCCACTCAGATGCACTCAGTCCTGTTTTTAATGTGTGTTTTAGGTGTTTAAGGAGGAAGAGGAGGCCATAAAGGTGGATCTTCATGAAGGCTGTGGGAGGACCAAGCTCTTCTGGCTCATGGCTCTGGCTGACTCAAAGACAATGAAGGCCATGGTGGAGTTCAGAGAGCACACAGGTAACACTGCAATGAGCAAATCTGTGATTGTTTGGTTGAATAACATTGCCCGTGGCCATACCAGTGAGTTAATAAAGTGATTACTAAAAAAAAAAAAAAAAAAAAAGGCCTTTCATGTGTCCCTGTTCTGACAAAACAAATAATTGTGCAGGTAAACCGGCCTCCAGCAGCTCAGATGCCTGCAGGTTCTGTGGTACGAGAAATGGGACCGAGCTGTCCGCAGTGGGCAGCGTCTGCTCAGATCCAGACTGCCAGGTACCGGGCGTAAACATGAAATCTCAGCATGTGTACTTCTAGTCCATGCAGACAGTCTGAGGAGTTCATGAAAACTGGTTTCGTTTTGGGAGAATAAGTAAAATATTATTTTCCAAAATACACGCGTCACAGCACGTGTACACTGAAATATACAAGCTCAGAAAAGTTGAGAACAGGCAAAGGAAGACACCCCCCCCAAAAAAAATAATTTTTTTTTTACAGTTGGCTTTAAAGCTGAAAGATATGATCCTTGGCAAAGACATGCATCTCTAGTTTTAGTGTAATTCTATGTGTGGTTTAGCCCAGAGTGTATTTCAGATCATTTGTGCTGTACTTCCTGAACCTCACCGTCACCTTTCTGTTGCCCCTCAGGAGTACGCTAAACTGGCCTGCAGTAAAACTCATCCCTGCGGACACTCCTGTGGAGGAGTGAAAAACGAAGACGCCTGCCTTCCGTGTCTGCACGGCTGTGACAAGAACACCGGCTGTCTGAAACAGGATGCAGATGATATGTGTATGATCTGCTTCACTGAAGCCCTGTCTGCTGCTCCTGCCATACAGGTAGCTCTTTGTTCATTAAGAATGTCAGATCTGAGATTAAATGTGTCCTCCTTTTAATGTTTAACTGTTCCATCTGTTTCCAGCTGGACTGCACTCACGTGTTCCACCTTCAGTGCACTCGGCGTGTTCTTGAAAATCGCTGGCTTGGACCTCGGATCACATTTGGGTTCATGTTATGTCCCATTTGCAAGGTAAAATGTAATTTATGGGATTAACCTGATGACAAAGAGGCTGAAAACTAGTTGCACCACGCCTCAACGGTGATTGACATCAGTTTGTTTAAATGCTCAAGTACTTTGTTAGCTTTATAGTACATGAAGTAAACCCAACACAAGTACTAATAGGAACACTGCTGGTCTGTTTGTTTCATTGTTTGCAGAACAAAATCAATCACTCTGTGATTAAGGACCTGCTCGACCCCATTAAGGAGCTCTATGAGGATGTGAGGAGGAAGGCTCTGATGAGGCTGGAGTACGAGGGTCTGCACAAGAGCGAGGCAATAACCACCCCAGGAGCACGCTTTCACAATGACCCTGCAGGCTTTGCCATGAACAGATATGCTTACTATGTCTGCTACAAGTGCAAGAAGGTACCACATGGATTAAAAGTGCATTACATTTGATTGTAAATATAGGCGTGAAGATTCAATGGAGCTCCTCTTTTCCAGGCGTATTTTGGGGGAGAGGCTCGCTGCGATGCAGAGGCGGGACAGGGAGACGACTACGACCCCAGTGAACTGATCTGTGGAGCATGCTCAGATGTGTCCAGAGCTCAGGTGGGTAAATGCACGAGGATCCTGGCTACTACGAGCACTTTAAATGAATAGCATGACATCTGTGGAACTGACTACTTGTATCACCTTCAGATTCTACAAAAGTGTAAAATATACAAGAAAAGTAAAACAAAATCCCAACCCTCATATCTCCTGTGTTATGTCCTTCCATCAGATGTGCTCCAAGCATGGAACAGATTTCCTTGAGTATAAATGCCGGTACTGCTGCTCTGTGGCTGTTTTCTTCTGCTTTGGCACCACCCACTTCTGCAATGCCTGCCATGATGACTTCCAGAGGATGACCAGTGTCCCCAAAGAGGAATTGCCCCATTGTCCTGCAGGTGCTCAACAATTCTGTTGACTTTCTGAAAACATTTAATTACTCACACTTCACCAGTTGTATTGGCATTTGTGGGCTTGGCATGAAGCCTGAATATTATATTAGATTTGTTTAAAAAAACAACAACAACAGATTCTCTTAAAGTATTTAAGTCTATTGAATATGTGACACAATTCTAAATGACAAAACATTTTAGGCATCCTATCCTGCACTCCCTGCATCTGACTATAATAGCATGATCTAATTTTGTTTTAGCAATGTGATGGGAAATATCAGATAAAATATTAATGTGCAGTTTTTTCCTTTCTGTCACAGGGCCTAAAGGCAAGCAGCTGGAGGGCACTGAATGCCCTTTGCATGTAGTTCACCCACCAACGGGGGAAGAGTTTGCTCTGGGCTGCGGGGTGTGCAGGAACGCCCACACCTTCTAAACAACAAACGAGACTTTTTCTGAAAACCAGTTTGTCTACTGTGATTTCTGGCTGCTGCTGCTGAAGCTCAGCCGTGAAGTTTGGCTCTTGCATTGCCAAGTCTCCTGGACACTGGACCAGGTTTCTGCTCTGCACCTGGAGTCCTCAGGTCTGCTCTTTCACCACCATCAGTATCCTGGCTCTGCCGTGAGCACGAGCTGTCGCTCACTTTGGATTCAGAGTGGCCTGAATAAAGGGGAGGGGGAGGGGGGGGACAATATAATTTAAAAAAGAAAAAAAAGGAAAAAAAAAAAGAAAATAAATTGTGACGTGTTTGCATGCGGCCGTTGTATTCCCTCGGCTTCTATAGACGTTGCACACCTCCTGATCACTCAAGTGTAATAATACAAGTTTAAACATTGAATATGAATTACATTTGCATATAGACAACTGTGGATCAGCGTGGGTCTGGAAAAAAAAAAGAAAAAAATGGAGCAGGCCATATTTCCAGCTTCCTTATTATAAATTTAAAATGTTGTATGTAAACTTTTTCGTAAACTTGTACAGTATTCTCCGCTTTCAAGTGCATCAAGGGTTGACAGAAGAAGAAAAACCAATGAGCTGGTGGATAAGACTGTTAAGAAAATTATGTTTGGGAGGAAAATAGTGTACGATTTATCTAATCTTGTGTATATATGATACTATTCAAAAATAGCTGTATTCCGAAGTTGCTACTCTTCACTTCAGTTTTGTTTGATATTCTGGGTTATGTTTTGAGCCAGAACTTTTAATGAAGTGCAATACTGGGTGTGCCTCCTATTTTGCAGCTGTTTAATCTATGGAATGTATGTCAATAAAGCCACTGTACATTTTTATACAGTAGACGGTCGTAATTTCCCCCCCCCCCTCTTCCAAATGTCAGATCTCTCCTGCCGTCTGGAAATGAGAAGACAGATCCTGGCACCTGCAGTGAGCGATGGTGGATGTAAATCCTGGTTGCAGTTAAAAAACAAAACAAACAAAAAACACCAAAACATATAGTAATACAAAAAAACAAAAAACCTCTCACAGTGTGACTGATTACAGCTGAATGGTTTGAGGGGGCCAGTCTTCACGCCAAATAAAATATTGCACCTGTAATGCTTTTCCCTATTAGGAGGCAGGGGTATTTTTTTTTTTTTTTTGGGGGGGGGGGGTGGCAGGGGGAAGTCAGGG
>JAVDPK010003050.1:0-17709 GCA_034780415.1 Cichlasoma orientale | reverse complement strand
CTCGCCCCCCCCCCCCCCCCCCCCCAAGATATCCAGACAGCGCTGACACTGCAGCGGCCATCAACCAGCTGGGTTGCAAACACGTGAGCAAGAGCGTCGGCGAGAGCCACGTGGATGAGAAGAACAAGCTGGTCACCACCTGCGCCTTCATGTGCAACGCTCCCATCCACGAGATATTTGACGGAATCGGGTCGATGGTGCAGGGCGTCCTGAAGCTTGCCTGAGTGTAATCAGTAGAAGGCCCGAAACAAGGAAGAGACTGGTGGGGTGTCGTTTAAGCGAGCTGCGTGGTAGATATCTGCTGAGCTGAGGACATGATTGCAGAATGGTGTTGAAGTCGTTAAAAGCACTCAAAGATAATCTTGAAATGTAACATAAATAGAACCACACTCCTGGTGATCTGACTTTTCAGGTTTGCTTGTCAGTTTTGCTCCTGCTGTTGTGGCTCCGTCTCATGTTTCAGATTTTAGGGAATCAGCTGCAGGGGAAGATATTGTTTTCAAAAATAAATGAATGACATGGAAGAAGTTCACTTTTTCAGTTCACTTTATTTCAGACCACATAAAAACATATATAACATATTTACATTATTATTTGATTCTTTCTTAAAAGATTACAAAGCTTCATATAGATACACGTGAGCATAATCAATAAATTCTCCTGCTGCTCAAGTGCTCCTGACTACTCGTCATTCTCAGGAATAAACCCAGTATTGAGCACTCTGTCACCCTCTCAATGTTTCCTATCACATCGATCACTCCCTCCACTCCCTCTGTGCACAGCACAGAAGAAGCATTCATGCTGAACTTCTCCACCAGGTGCTCCAGACTCAGTGGCTTCCTCCAGTGGCCGTAAAAGGTGTCGCATCTGGCTGTGTAACTCTGCCCCTGATGTGTTTCTATCTCAACCTCACAGTACATCTTGTCAAAGCTGGGTGGGTTATCTTTGGGCGTCTCCACGCTGGCTTTGCGCAGGAGCTCCTTCAGGTCGGACCGGCTGATTTGAGCGTCGCTGAAAGACGCCACAGTCACTTTGTTGTCCAGCAGAGCGGAGCAGGCATTGAACTGGAATGAGTGCCTGGCTTGGTGCTCTGTGGCGGGTAAAGGGCAGTTAATGTACTTGGATGGAGGCACTCGGAGTGTGACGTGCCGGATCTGGTTGAGGTCAAAGTTGCCGACTGTATTTTGGAGCTTTTCTCGGGCTGCCAGAGCTGCATCAACAACCCAGTGCATCCCCAGGTGAGCAGGGATGCGCTTGAATGCCACATCCTGATCTTCCAGAATCCATTTATAGGCTCTCACAGCAGAATCCGCCATGGCTGAGGGACTGTAGTCTTTGTAGTAAACCCCAAGTCCCCTGTCCAAATCCAGTATGGCCGAATTTCCCTCTAGTCCTATCTGGGCCAACCGAGCGGCCTCTAGGCCACTCCGAGCAGCGTTGCCAATGTGGAGAGGTTTGGTCTGTGTGGCGGCATTGGCCAAGGGAGCCCCAGCAGAGGAGGCTGCGATAGCAAGAGCATGACTGCACTGTTCAGAGGACAGACCGAGGAGCTTAGCTGAGGCTGCAGCGCTGCCCATCACTCCAACAACACTGGGAGGGTGGAATCTGAGAAACAGAGAAGCAAAACATTAAGATTTATTCAAGGGTCTACCGCTTCCCACTGGTCGTTTCTGTTCCCCTTTTTTTCCCCCTTCTTCATTATCACTTCTCTCTTTTCACTAATCTGCCCCTCCCTGCCTGTCAGCTCTGGAATAGTAAAACTACATCATGCTAATGTGAAGAAAGAAAAGAAAAAGGCTCAAGTTTATTGGTGAATCAGGCCTCTGGTATTTCTAGTCTACATGAGCTGGACAATAAATTGTTCCAGAGCTGAAATATTTCTTAGCATTTCAAAGTTCCACACCTTTCAGGGATGTTGTAGGCTTCTTTGGAGAACCTCATCAATCTGCCCTGAACCTCAATGCCAACATTGAAGGCTAGCAGCAGGTCTAGACCAGAGGGCTGGCTGGGCATTGTCTCTGCCAGGGCCAGCAGTGCAGGCAGCACAGCGCCCGAGGGATGAGTCGCAGGGTGCCAAGTGTCGTCAAAGTCCATGGAGTGAACCTGAAAGACAAAGATGTAATCAGCAATCAAAGCAGAGCTGGGTCGTGCTTTATATTTTCTATATATTTTTGCTTTTGTGGGACCAAACTTACTGCGACGCCATTGACAAATGCAGCGTAATGAGGAGGCAAAATGATGTTTGATTTACCCCAAACGCTGCTCCTTTCATGAGATGTGAACAACTGCAAACACATTAATATGAAAAGCTTCATTTTAGAATATAAAAAAAAAAAACTGGCAGCAAAAATGGGATTATAACTGCAAACTGAAGGAGTACAGGACATGAGTGGATAATCAGTCATCAACACGTCATGGAAAATGACTATTTGTCAAGACAACAATCAGCGCAGAAAAGAAGTTGGTTAGCAGGACCGATCATTTGTAAAGGAAACCTGACAAAGAGCAGATGATTATGTTCAATTCAGCTGCACAAACAACCTCTAATGAAGCCGTAACAATTTTATTGTGATCACTTACAGATACAATGTATTCAAGTATTACTAATTGGTATGTAGAATTTAATACACACTCTTTGTGGCATTTGGACTTACAAACAAATCTTTCTAAGTGGGTGTTTTTGTGGTTGCAGTTTACTGTACCTGACTGTACTTGAGAGCCTTATTGAAGACAGCTGTTCTGGTTCCTAATAGTCCGACACCGAGGGTGTCCAGCATCATCCTTTTGCTCCTGCTAATCACACCATCTGTCAGCTGAGAGGTGTTGAGCGCGTGTATCGCAGCTCCAAAGCTCTCTGTGATACCCTGAAAAAATGAAACAGGACTACTCAGTTCAAATCATATTGACTTCCCCAGAGCTGGTTCAGCTATTATGCTTATAACTAGGTTAAGATGTTAAAATATGTTGCAGGTCATTAAAGCCAAAAATACTCTCCAAAAGGTGCCTTTAAAGAGAAGAAAAAACAAAGCTCATACAGAGAAATGGCAACCAGCAGTACCTTGCGAAGCATTGTTCAAGCTTGACAAGCTCGTAACACGACTAAACATCCAAGTGTGGCGGGTTTTTATACATTATTACCCCGTCTGAGGGCTGGACTGCCAAATTTCCAAAGTGGCTAAAACCCACTAGGATGAGAAGTAGGAACTTTCACAATGACTGAATGTTGTCTGCTCATTCATACTGGTTCACTGTGCACTGGAGAATCTGTTAAACCACTTGATTTAAAGAAAAAGAAAATCTTGTGACAGTTGATTTGGACACATTCAAGTTACATTAGATCTGTGTGTCAGTAGGCGCATCACCGCCGAAAGAAAAAAAAGTTGTGGAGAAGTTGCAAAATTAGCATTTTGTTGACCTTTTTTAGCCTGTAAGACCAGCTTTACAAAAGCCTTATTCTGAGTCAGATAACTTTGGAAAAGCGCTCTCTTTCACAATGTCTTTCTTTTTGAGATGGGAAACGATGGGAATTCATCTTCGAGCAGGGGAAGTTTTTGAACAGGGAAATGAAATAAAGTGCCAATCACGTGATAAAGTCTTTCTCATTTTCAGTCGCTGATTATTAAAAATCAGCCGCTTTGGCCTCAGTTGTGTTTTAAGATAATGTGTTAGTGGTGCACAGCTGCCAACCCAACTCTGCGACCAGTCCAGCTTGAACGTAAACTTGGGCTAATTATTGTTGCTGCTTATTATTTGCTATCCAGGTTTGGTATCCAATTTGGTGGCAAACTAAAGTCTTTGAAGAAGTGAGAGAGAAACAAATTTGACCATTTCATGTGCCATCCCATGCAAAAAAAAGAGGAAAACATAAGTCTCTTCCTCTTTTTTTTAAACTTAGACTAATTTAGACGAAAGGCTTAAATTATTTTTATCGTGATGTGTTCTTATGTTTAGAGTAGACCCCACACAACACACACGGATGTAACTGTATTTATGTGTCAGCGTTCAAACAATAATTTATGTTTACCAACTTAAAGGAACATAATATAAAGTATGAGAGGTGCACTCTAGAGGGGCTTCCTTGTTGCTTTAAAAATTATTGTGTAATCACGTGACCAGTTGTTTGCTAGCCAGTATGTGCAGAAAATACCCTTCAAACATAAACACAGTTACCCTCTCTTTGGAAAGACTGATTTGTGGCCAGATTTGTGTAATTTTTTATCAAAAATATAGTTAGCTAGAACATTTAACAAAATAAAAAAAAAAAAAGAAAATAAATGCTACTGCGCATTTACAAACTACAGTAACATAAATATATGCAAGAAGGAGAATTACATTATGCTCGCTGAGACGTGAGGTCCACATGACTGTGACTCTAGCGCGTTCACAAAATGTTGCAACTTTGAAACTTCCTAAATGTCACCTGTGGCAAAAATATCCCACGACAGTTCAATTAAATTTTATTTATATAGCACCAAATCACAACAACACTCACCTCAAGGTGTTTCATATTGTAGGGGAGAAAGACCCTACAATAATACAGAGACAACAACAACAGGTGACCCACTATGAGCAAACTCGTGGTGACAGTGAGAAGGAAAAACTCTCTTTTAACAGGAAGAAACCTCCAGCAGAACAAGGTTCTGCTGTGACTGGTCGGGGCTGAGGGGAGAGAGACAGGACAAAGGACATGCTGTGGAAGAGAACCAGAGATTAATAATAACTAATGATTAAATGCAGAGTGGCGTATAAACACAGAGTGAAAAGAGGTGAAAAAAGAAACACTCAGTGCATCATGGGAACCGCCCAGCAGCCTAGGCCTATTGCAGTGTGACTAAGGGATGGTTCAGGGTCACCTGATCCAGCCCTAACTATAAGCTTGATCAAAAAGGAAACTTTTAAGCTTAATCTTAAAAATAGAGAGGGTGTCTGTCTACTGAATCCAAACTGGGAGCTGGTTCCACAGAAGAGGGGCCTGAAAGCTGAAGGCTCTGCCTCCCATTCTACTCTTAAGTATCCTAGGAACCACAAGTAAGCCAGCAGTCTGAGAGCGAAGTGCTCTATTGGGGTGATACGGCACTATGAGGTCTTTAAGATAAGATAAGTGTGTATGTATGTATGTGTGTATGTGTATGTGTGTGTGTGTGTGTAGTACAAGTCAAAAATTTAGGCACACTCACCCGTTCATATCTGAACGGGTGAGTGTGCCCTGGGTCTGCCCTGGGACATTACACTCCTTCCCCTGCGCTGCCTTCATGTAATTCTTGGCAACTGTGTAAGCAGTCTGCCATGTCCCATTCTTATCAAAGGTTACTTTTGGTTAAAATTGAATCCATCTTAAAGGACTTTGTCCTTGCTTGATTTTTGTTTTATATCCTGTTTTGTTTATCCTTGAGACACTCATCTAACCCTGGAGACTGGCTCAGGTTTAGTTTAAAACTCACACATCTCCTGCACAACACTTAGTCAGTTCTCTGTCTGGATTACGCTAGACTTAGAAATGCTCCTCCCTTTGTGTTTTTGTTTGGCTTGGAAGTATAATTAGGTAGCAGAGGTTGCATTTTGTTCATTTAGTAAATTATGCCCATTAAAACCTTTTATCTGTGACTCAGCCTTTCCCACCTGGATGAGTAATGTTATGTTGCTTCCCACCCCCCTATAAAGCTGGGGTAAAGCAGACTAAAGCAGGCCATTGTTTGTGCAAGAATAAAATATGAAGTGGGACCTCCAGAGAAGAAATGTGATGCAGTGCTGAATACAAAGCTTAAACACTGTTGTTTGAAAGGGCTAATTACAGTAATTCTTTGCTTCCTTAAATGGCTGTTAGAAAGTTGTGTGTGTGTGTGTGTGTGTGTGTGTACAGTTAGGCCCAGAGGTTTTTGTACAGTGACATATGTTTTTGTAATTTTGCCTCTACACCACCACAGTGGTGCACAGTGTTGAGCTTGTTTTCAGTATATTTTCACTGGAACTCACAACGTGCGGTCCAAAGAGATGTTGATGCAAGTGAAGGAGGCCAGCTTTAGGCTGAAAAATCAAAAATAAACCAACCAGAAAGACAGCAAAAACTTTAAGTGAGGCCAAATCAATAATCTGTTACATTCCTTGACAGGAGGAATGCACTGGCCAGCTCAGAAACACCAAAAGGCCTCAAAGACTACAGAAAACAATGAAAGTAACCAAGTCAAGAACACTCTTGATGGAGCGATTGTAATTTATTTTCAAGCAAGTATTAACAACAATCCTTATATTTAAAATGATGTTATAAAATTATGTTTGTCCGATTAATATTGAGCCTCTGAAAATGAGATGCTTAGTATGAAAAAGACCGTAATTCCTAAACACTTCTTGCAATACTATTGTTAAACCGCTTGAATTAAAGCTGGAAGTCTGCACTTTTAAAATCCACTGTGGTGGCGTACAGAGGCAAACCTCCAAAGATTTTGTTACCTGTCCAAAAACATGCGGACCTGACTGCATTTTATGTGTTAATGTGTGAGCGGGCGCTGCATGGTGGCTGCATTTCCATTCGAAATGCAATGGGTGTCACTATTTCCATATTTTCCAAACATGTTTTTAAAGCAATAACTAGGACCAGCTGCATAGGCTCTGGTTTGTGTCTTCCTATTGGATTTGCATTCGTTTAGAGAAAAAAAAAACACTCCAAAAATACTGTAATTCATTTTTATAAATCACAGAATCAGTAGAGGCTAGTTTACATTGATATTTATGCCACAAGGTCAGGAGGAAGCTGACGTTTGTGGAAGAAAGAGACGTGGATTCTCTCTCTCTCTCTCTCTCTCTCTCTCTCTGTGCCCGAGTGCGTGTGGATGAGGAGGGAGAGCCGCCTTGGCACCCTTGACAGGACCGCCATTCAATAGTTAAATGTTAATTTAGCAGTCACCTCCCGGTGCGCACGCAGTAAGCCCAAGCTTCATAAACGAGCCGCTGCCGCTGTAGCGTCTCAGTGTTTCCACTGATTCCACATCAGTGAAGCGGCTCAAAGAAGATGGCACTGGCCGACACAGAGCGCGGAGTGTCCAGCTGCGGGGATTCAGGCGCCCCGTTTTCAGAGATTATCGAGCTGAATGTCGGCGGACAGGTTTATGTTACCAGACACAAAACTCTGATCGCCGTCCCAGACTCACTCCTGTGGAACATGTTCAGCAAGAAGTCACCCAAGGAGTTGGCAAGAGACAGCAAAGGGCGCTTCTTCTTGGACAGGGATGGGTTCTTGTTCCGCTACATCCTCGATTATCTCCGAGACCTGAACTTGGTCCTCCCGGACTACTTCCCCGAGAAAAGTCGACTGCAGAGGGAGGCGGACTTTTTCCAGCTGCGGGACCTCGCCAAACGTCTCAGCCCCCGGGTGAGCAAAGAGAATTCAATCAGTGAGGAGATCAGCCAGAGCGACACAGAAGACGGCGCGCAGCAGTGCGGCTCCTCCGGTGGCTTGGAGACTTTACGCACCATGTCTGTCAGCGGAGCCATGCGCTCCCCCTCTCTGGATTCCAGAAAGTCCGGCTATATCACGATAGGATACCGTGGCTCGTACACTATTGGCAGAGACATCCAAACCGATGCGAAATTCAGGAGAGTGGCGCGCATCACGGTTTGCGGTAAGACATCTCTGGCCAAAGAAGTGTTTGGGGACACGCTGAATGAGAGCAGAGACCCGGACAGGCCCCCTGAGAGATACACATCCCGGTACTATCTCAAGTATAATTTTCTAGAGCAGGCATTTGACAAGCTGACAGAAGCGGGCTTCCACATGGTGGCCTGCAGCTCCACAGGCACCTGTGCCTACACCAGCAATGATCCAAACGAGGACAAAATTTGGACAAGCTACACTGAATATGTTTTCTGTCGGGAATAACCAACACTATACATGCCGTGTTTATGTAAATATACATTTCATAACGTAGAGGAATGTCTTCTAAAAGTATTGCATTTGCTGTGCTGAATGGTTACATTTGTAACGGAGTGACTGCCACATATTGCTCCATCATTGCCAGAAATTAGACGCAGAAATGCCCCCAAAATTGATTCTACGCACAAGATGTCGAGAAAAGATGATGCACTTTGGTGGTTCAAAGTGAGCAGGGGACCTTTTGAGATGACAAACTCAAAGCACTGCAAACATCATCTCCATCTCATAGAACTGCATGTCAATGTTTCAGTCATATCTGACTCAGTGCTGCGCGAATTGAGCGGCATCCAGGAACAGACCAGCAGCAATTAGTATTCAGTGTCATTGTGACTTCTAGGCTTGCTCGAGCACTTGTTTGGCCAAGTTTTGTATTATCTAATAGGCTCTTATAGCAGTTCTATCACTGACACGATTGTAAGTGTATGTGAAATGTTGGTAGAGTTGTATTTGTTATAAACTTGTTCATTATAAATAAAGTCTTCTACTCTGTTATTCTCAGCCGCCTGCCAGTCATCCTATCTTCCTTTTAACATCTGCACAAAGAGTACAGAATAACAAAACACTGGCATTCACCTCCCTCCAACCTTTTAACCTCACTCAGTGGGGAATCAAAGAGTCGGCCTCAAAGAGAGATGCCCTACACAGAAATCTCACCCCATCGTGGCGCTGGAGCTGCCAGCTCAACAAAATTTGTCACACAGTTTTAACCCAGAAGCGACGTGTTACAGAGTTGTGTCTCTACTTGTCATTGCGCTCACGCCTCACTTACAAAATCCTGACTCTGAACTTTCCTTTCTTCCGACTTAGCGTTTCACTCTTGTAAACTGCCCTCACAAGGCATTGTATGCTTCCCAGTGACCTTTGGCCCGTTATTAAATGACACAAACACAAAAGCTCAGCATCGGCAAAAGGCGCCCTTTAAATACTGCAGGAGGATCCTTTTCTACCTAGCCATTTTGTCACACAAATTTAGCAGCGTGCAGCGTGGATGCAAATAGTGCAGCTGTGCACACATGATGTCATTATCATTTCAAGTGTAAATAATGAAAGGGTCCAGCTGCACACAAATGGGAGGGTTCAGTCTGCCAGGGACTGTGGATGAATGGGGACTCGATTGGTGTACCTCGGCTGTTGGGGACAGATTTTTTTGACTGGCCAGCATATAGTAAGTCCTGGATTATGTGTTTCATTTAAAACAGACATGGAAAAAAAAGTCTCCACGTACAAGGCCATGAGTGGGCTTATAGGACATCAGGGGCTTATAGAGTCATAGCCTCTGTAGGGGTCCAGGGACATCCTCCCAGAGGGGACATCTTTGCTAAATGCTTCACTCTGGTTCAAGAATGTTGGACAAAGCCTGTTTTCACAGGGATGGCAATTTAGACATTACTGACTGTATATAAATGGCTCAAAATAAAGGCACTCTAAGGGATATTTAGCGAGACAGGCCTTGCCCATTTATACAATTTTATCTTTTCTTGCTTTGACATTTAGATGTGTCACATCAAGAAAAGAACAGGTGAGAAAAATAAAGACGTCTCATTTCCATTTAGCTCTTTCAGTTTCAGGCTCATGCAGGCTTATCGACGCGCCGCACTGAGATACTGAACTGAGCGGTCATTAACGTCGTTAATGATAGCTGAACCTTTCTTACTATGAGAAATCTCGCACACCTGAACAGAGATTTACCTTTGCATGCACAGCAGCCAGCAGCTAAGCTGGAAACGGATGTGAATGAGCATGTGCACCCACCCCCAGAGTCTAAAAATACACTCCAGTTCGAACAAAGTGACACCATTTTAAATTCAGACCTGGCAAGTTAATCTAAACTGAACAAATTCATTAAAAGAGAAGAAAAGATGCTGATATTACCGGAGTTCATAACTAAAATACTAGTTTAGCTGCTGAATATCGTATTTGTCCTGAGTTGAGCATGAGGGCCTAGGAGCACATACTTTACTTGGGATCATACATTAGACTGTTTGTTTTGGCTAATATTTTATGCAACAAAGAAATTGATGTCAACAAGGAAGAAAGGAAATTGTACACACACACACACAAGAAAGAAAAATGAGTGTGTGTGTGTGTATTTGGGTGTATGGACCTGAAAATCACCATTAGTCCAGTGAAGGCTAGTGAAGAAATGCTTCCATTTCAATTAATATCGAACGGTCCTGTTTGTAAGTTATCAACTTTTTTGAGGAGCAGTATCCTACCTAACATGATAGCAGCTATGGAGCACAGGCTCATTTTTAAGCATAACGCTGTACATACTGGATGACAGCCAATAATTTCTGTTGATCATTTACAGCTGGATGAGCAGATGTGGCAGCCCGAGTGACTGTGTGACATGCCACGGAACTAACAGCTGCAGCAACTAGGACAAGTCTTCACACACAATAATATATAACTTATTATTTTGACTAAGATATTGTTACAATTATTTGTCAGTAAAGGAGTGTTTATTTGGAGGAAGCTGATCTTTTTTTTTGTTTTGAATGAATTTGTTACGTCCCGGAATGCAGAGAAGTCTTAGAAATTCAGGATGAAACGGGTCAGGATACTCGCAGGACGTCTCATAATATATGACCACATAATCTGATGCTGGTTAATAAACATTCGTGTGCTTTGAATTTGAATAAAACTCAGGCGGAACCTCGCCTGGCTGAGTTCTCACTAATAATAAAATCCAGAAAAAGAGGTCAAGAGCTTATATTAAACTTCTTTCATGTTTTTTTTTTTTTTTTTTTTTTTTTGAGTTGAAACACACCCCACACTAATAAGTACTCTGACGAGGGAAACACCCCGGATCAGTCACCCATTCGTCATGGAGCTCTGCATGAAAACAATGATGGATTCACACCCACATTTACAAACGGCGCAGCGTGAGCAATTCAGAGACTCTACAACACTCGCATGTCCACGGCCCGTGGGTGGAAACCCACTCGGACATGTGCGGTAAAGGATGCTATTCATTCAAGCTGTTGCAGCACATGCACATCCAATCCCGCTGTGCACATTTTAGACAGAGAACATAATTTTGGAATTCCCAGGGGATGCCTCTTAGCTGTAATTTGAATTAAATGATAAGAAATCTCAAAAGAGTCTGTAAGGATACAGTTTTCACTCATCTCCACTGTAATGTAATACCGCACGCCGCTTTAGATTCTGGTGATGCTTCATTCGGGCTACACTCAAAGTCATTTCAGTGTTTAGTTACGAATATTTAAAGGGTCATTATTAGACATACAAGTCAGAAATCTCTCTATATTGCTCTGACTGCACATTTCTTACTGACTAGGAATACAAGAGAGAAACATGCAGGGAAACAAAAAGACAAGGATGAACACTGTGATGCTAGTTGGTGCTGAACTGCGACAATAAATAAAGGAGTGATGATAACAACATGCAGGACTGTATGATCTATGAGATAATAAACATGAGTGACAGTTACTGACAAGGACAAGTCCCATGATTGTGTTACCTTTCAGCGATATGAAATTAAATAAATGGCTTGTCTGTTTTTCCCTGTGAGTGATGAGTGGATAACAGAGAACAAAGAAGGAAGGGCGCAAATCGAGTCAGGGCAACCACAGAGATATACGACTTTGGATTGTCAGCTATCATCAGTGTTCTTTCCATTCTCAGATGCTTATAATTTATATTTGTCATGTTTGTTGTTCTGTCTGTGTTCTGCTTCCTGATATGAACCTCAGCAGATGGCATGCATCTTGCCTGGCTCGCCTCCTGACTGGTCTTAGATCAAAGTCAGTTTCATTAGCACATCACAACCCTAACTCTGGACAAAGGGCTTCATTATCCTAATTCAATTCTAATTCATCAAAACATTTTAAACTTGACTTCACAACAGAGGATGTGGCTCATTCAGCGCTCACAGGAGGAGAGCCCTCCCTGCTATGTGAAATCATAACATTGCAGTGTTTCACAGGCTGCGAGGGCTTTAGCAGAACTCAAGAAAAATAGGAAAATACAGCGAGTGCAGTATTAGATGATTTATTAAAAATATTACGAGCTTCTGAAGGCCACTTCAAAGCTGCAGCACTTTTTTGTTTCTGTAATGGAAAAAGAAGCAGTTTTCTTCCCATCTTATTAGAGAAACGAATCATTTAATTTTACTCGTCTTTTTATTGAGCACAAACAGAAAAGATGCACATACGTATCAAACGCGAATCTAAACGTGTGTGTTTACACGTTTACGTAACAGTCACGGTCAAGATTTTTTTTTTTTTCCTTGCAATTTTGTATTCATTGGACAGCTGAGACTGACAGGAAATGAGGAGAGGGAGAGGAGATATGAGTCCTAACAAAGGTCCTTGGTTGAATCAAACTGGGAATATTGTAGTTATCTGACTGGCACCCTCAACACCTGCTCGCCATGCCCCGCAAATGCAGTAATGGATTCATAAAAGTCAGTCCAACTTTATTCGGTTCGTGGCTGAATACAGAAAAATAATGTTTTGTAGGAATGAGCAAGCATTAGTGTACTTTTTAGTCAAAATATAATATGAATGAGCATGTGCATTATTTTTACTCATTTGGTGTGATTACACCTCTCGCCCCCATGGCAGCTGGGATAGGATCCAGCCCCTCTGCAACCCTGAATTGGATAAGCAGAAGAAAATGGATGGATGGGTGGTTTGATTACATTTCCCTGGTCTAATTCAATCCCCATTTGTAGCCACTCATTTGATGGCAAATCAATTTAATCTAGGACTATTTTAATGAATACCGGGTCAGACGATTTGTGATGGGGAAGGTCGCTGCCAGAGAATCACTTTGGAAAACATACTCCAGTCAGAGCACTTAATCACAAGAGGTCCAGCTTCAGCTGCCAAGTACAATCCGTCTTCCACAAAAAAAAAGAAAATGGAGTGATCTGTAAATCATTTAAATTCTAGATTTAAGTGAAAAAAGAGCAAATGCAATATTTCAGATGTTGAAACTGAGTGATGATTTTGCTTTTTGAAAAATATAAGTTCATTGTGAAAATGACCTCAGCAAAGTGCTTCACAAATTGGAAAATCTTTGGCCTGCAGGCAGACCACATCACCTGGACTCTGCTGTAACACACACACAAAAAAAAAATCATCTGATGGAAGCACGTGTTGCTCAAAAATCTGCGTATATCATTCAGCATTAATAGTGCCCTCACAGATGTACCAGTTAGTCATACATCACATGCTTTTTAGACAACAACACTGACCCTCTTACGACCCTCTCATCCACAGGTTTCTGTGTGGACTTTGCACGTTCTCACCGGGTCTGCATGGGTTCAATCCGGGTACTTTCTCCCACAGTCCAAAGACATGGATGGGCTAGGTATGAGGGTGCTGTGGAGAGGGAGTCAACAAAGGGTACATATATATTGGAGGACCTCATGTGGACACACAGCACAAACTGTTTGATCAAGAAGGCACAGCAGCGAGTCCACTTCCTGAGAGTTCTCAGGAAGATCAACATCTGCTGGTGTCTTTCTATCACTGCTCCATCGAGAGTCCTGACCTATGGTGTGGTACAGCAGCAGCTCTGTGGTTAACAGAAAGGCCCCACAGAGAGTAATCAGAACTGCAGAGAAAATAACAAACACACACCAACCGGCCCTGAGCGATATGTTCACATCCCGCTGCTTTCAGAAAGCAACAAACATCATTAAGGACCCATCACAGCCTACCCACCATCTCTTTGAACCTCTGCCCTCGGGCAGACGCTACAGGACATTAAGAACACACAACACTAGACTTTTGAATAGTTTTTACACAAAGGCCATCACCACCCTCAACGCTGCTGTGAAGGTACCTAAACAATGATCTGGGTATGATGTTTATTTTATGCTTAAAGCACATGTTGGCACTCTGAAATTACTGTGTGTGTGACATTTTATTTATTTATATTTATTTATTGTTGTTCATTATCCATCTCTTCTATTATTACTTTATACTTCAAAGGAGAGACATTTTTTTAACCAGCAGTGTAATAATTCGTGTTTGCCCTGCGATACACTGGCAACCTGTCCAGAGTGTGCCCCACCCAAGCTCCAGCCCTCCCATGACTCTGAACTGGATAAGCGGAAGAAAATGGATGGACAGATGAGTGGATATTTTCCCACTTTCAACATCTAATGTGTTGTTTTTACCATTTTTACATTAAGTGTAACTTCAAATGATTTGGCACTCATAGCGTGCAGTTTTTATTTACATTTTAAACAGCATCTCAGGGGAGTTATTATGAAGAAAACATTACACCCTGTGGATTTCAAATGAGCAACGACGCCACAGAGGGAAAAAAAAAATCCCTTTCCAAAATTACTAAAGGATCGAATGCCAGAACAGGGAATGATGACTCACTGGTGGGAGCTTTTTTGGTATTAGGAGAATAACAGTAGCAGAAATGATGAAAACATAAAGGCAGAACATGGATCATTTAATTATTTCAGATGCTTACTTGTGTTCATATGCACTAAATGCCTAAATTACAAATTGAAGACAGGAAGAAAACCATCACATCTGGCAAAGAAAAAGACTCGGCCCTGCTAAAGCTTGAAGCGCTGCTCCTGCCACCGCAGCCACTGCTGTCATTGCCGTAACACAAGCAACATCACCCTTCACATCTCACATTTAGAAAATCACGTCTCTGACAGTGCACTGTGCAGAAGTCCTAATGTGCACTGCAGTCTTATTTTAGACTCCTTTTAGATTTCCGATCATTTCTGATCAGCAGTCTCCAGACTAATATAATGTGTCCCAATCACCTGAGCTGAGATGTTGCTCTCTTCATTCGCTCGGCCATTAAGCCTCCCACCTTTCACGGCAGCTGACTTCTTTTGAAAATTACAGTCATCAAGTAGAAATGCTCTTTTCACAGCTGCTGTGCGCTTCTGTAAAAGCTTTCTTACATGCCGGCGACTGCTCGTCTCCTTCCAGTTTCCTCTGCATTCCTACGGTTATTAAAATCAGATGTCCTTTTAAACTGGCCATGCGGAGCGTAAGTGCGGCCCAGATGAACGATGACCAATATGAAAGCATCGCGGCGATATTTTTGATTGCGGTGACAAAAATGTGTAACCAGTAGTTATCTGTACGAGTGGCTCACAGTTGGGCGTTTTAATGGTCTTGCAACCAAAGACTGCACGGGACAAAATTTTGAGCGTGTCAGAAATTTAGGATGATGACCTCACAGTGTGGTGGTACGGTGGTTAGTGATACCACCTCACAGCTTCATTCAAACCCGGAATCTTTGCATGCATTCATGGGTTTTCCCAGGTTGCTCCGAGTTCCTCCCACAGTTCAGAGACATGCTCATTAGGTTAATTGGTGATCCTAAATTAGCCGTTGGGTCTGTGGTTGTCTGTTTCTTTGTGATTGACTGGTGACCTCTTTAAAGTGACAACTGGAACAGGCTCCAGCCCTCTGAGTTGGATGTTAAGAAAATTGAAGGTATCTCACAATGGCTCTTTCATATTTAATCTCTGGACACATCTGCATTTGCATCTGTGTCTGTCATACGTTTTTAAAGGCGTCCAGCTTGTGTTTTATTAACATCTATGTCACTTTGGCTGGAAGGTTAAGGCCACAGTTTGTTGATCGCAAGTCAAGAAGCAGATTTCTTTAACAAATGCCAGAAAATGCAATGTGGATCCGTTTTGAAACGGATCCACATGAACGCTCTATTCCAGCTACTGCGACTTGATGACAATGTCATCTGTGATTTGCAAAAGGGGGACTAAAAAAATTTTAAAACCCACTCTTTCCTGTTGCAATCTCATCAGGACACATTAGCATTTAGACTGCAAAAGATAGGTGGGCAAATCCACCAAGCTCATCTTAGCCAATGGTTTGACTGATTGCCCCTATTTCTGCTAACAAAGCAACATGAACGTCTTATGAAATGATGCTCCGATCAGCGTAACACTGGAACATAATGAAAAAAATGGAGGTTAAAACAAAATGTTTAGGATTCCAACAAACAATAAAGGTCAAAAGTAAACATTCATCCTCCAATTTTAAAATCACTGTACCTTTTTTTTCTCACTTATTTTCGAGACTAACATGTTTTTTTGGTTTTTTTTATGTGTAGATTAGTATAATGTGTATTTTCATATTTCAGCAGAGTGCTCATATTTGGTATATTTGATGTATAAAACGTCAAACAACACATGTATGTGTATGCCACAAGCATTTCTCTTTCCTCGCTGACTCTGGGAAGCTGTTTCAAGTTATTTGAGTCACCTTTTGAGGGTAGAATCCGCAACGACGGGGTTACGTCTGCACGAATGTGGTATCCACATGAACGCAGAGGGCTGGTTTTTGGAGTCATTGGTCTAGTTTCACATTTTCCACATCTGGCTTGGTTTTGAGAGGAAGCAATTTTGTGTATAGGGGACGGAATTACAGGGTGCAGAGGCATAAATAATAATAATAAAAAAAAAGGCCAAAGTATCAAGTCAGTGTTTATGCCTGAGCATAGAAATAGCTGTGATTAATGGACAGAAATGGAAGGACAGAGGTGTTAATCACAGTCAAGTGGCATTATGGAAAGGACTAAAGCAACAGCTGTATGTAAACGTGTATGCAGACATTTCTGATACATGGTTATTCTGGTCTTACAAGGGAACAGGCAATCAGTTCTTTCACAGCGTTTCACTTGCTATACTGAGCCTTTTACTGCTAGCTTGAAATGCATTTTAACAATAGTTTTAGTCCAGTTAAAGATTTGGGTGATGCTGTGGCAGGAGTCATTTAAATTACAAGCCTCTACAGAAACCACAGCATCCTGTGTTTCCTTCACAGTCTTCTCTTTAGCCAGTAAAGTCAGTCCTCGAGCTACTCAGTAAATACAGCATGTAGCTAGCTGACTGGAGCCACTTATCATAAAAACGGGACCCATCTTGTTTTTAGTTCTTTCTGGTGTGCCGGCGAATAGCTCTGCACATAAATTGCTCTTAAACTTTGTTTGTGTATCAATGAAACAAGATAACATTTGTTAATCACTGATCTTTGAAGGTGCTGGTTTAATGTTATTAATACAGTAGCTTTAATAGGAAGATTTTGTCAAAATTGATGCTGTAGGATAGACAGTCAAGTTCTTCCACACCAAACTCACTCATCCGTGTCTTTATGGACCTGCTTCGTGCACTGGTGTTGGAACAGGAAGGGGCCATCCCTAAACTGTTCCCACAAAGTTGGGAGCATGAAATTGTCTCGGTATGCTGAAGCATTAAAAGTTCCTTTCACTGGAACTCTCCTGAAAAACAACCCCACACAGTAATCCCCCCCCACCAAACTTTACACTTGGCACAAAGCAGTCAGACAAGTACCGTTCTCCTGGCAACCACCAAACCCAGACTCGTCCATCAGATTGCCAGATGGAGAAACGTGATTCGCCACTTGAGAGAACACATCTCCACTGATCTAAAGCCCTGTGGTGGCGTGCTTTACTCCACTGCATCCATTGCATTGTGCTTGGGGATGTAAGGCTTGGATACAGCTGCTTGGACATTGGAAACCCATTCCACGAAGCTCTCTAAGCACTGTTCTTGAGCTAATCTGAAGGCCACAAGAAGTTTGGAGGTCTGTAGCGACTGACTGCAGAAAGTTAGAGACCTCTATGCACCTCAGCATCTGCTGACCTCGCTCTGCCATTTTACATTACCTACTCTTTGTACCTACCACTTTGTGGCTGAGTTGCCCTCATTCCCAATCGCTTCCACTTTGTTATAATACCACTAACAGCTGACTGTGGAATATTTAGTAGTGAGGAAATTT
>JAVDPK010003049.1:56694-103293 GCA_034780415.1 Cichlasoma orientale | reverse complement strand
GAGGACAAATCAAAGATACAAGTTTAGACAAAAGCAAAAGAACACAAAACACTGGGCCACCGGCCCAGGACATGACAAGATCCATATGTAATTTTGAATAACTTAGTTTGCCATGGGCCTGTGGCTGTCTGGGTGATTGACTGGTCTGAATTCATAGGCTCATAGGTTACTGTTACAAGACTGTACTGTTCTGTTTGGCCAGCGCAGCCTCAGCTTATCTTGCAGCTCACTTCACCGCAAGCTGCAGTTACATAATGGACATCATTTGGGGAAGGATGCCAGCTGTAACAGACCTTTAGGTTGACTAACCCACTTTACACTCTCCCTTCTGTTTTCTGTTATTTCAGTTGTTCTTTAATTGGCCAAGTCACCATTGTGACCAACATTTTTTTAAAAGGTTTAAAAGTCACAGGATATTGATGTTGGCTGGTTAAAATTACTAACCATCCTGGCAAATTAGGGACTATTTCTTCAAAATGAAACCTGAGTGAACACATTACAGCCTTCTTTAATATGATTCTTGCTAGAAGGAGAATCTGCCTCTTGGCAAATGACTTCAAGCTATACTTTTGAGCAGTAGGCAGCTTCATCTAAAGGGGAGGAAAATTAATACCCTGCAGCAGGCAAGCCTCGTGCCTGATGCATTTCATCTTGTGGGCCCAAAACGTCTATTTGTGTGAGCTAATTATTAACCGTTCGTTTTTTAACAAAATATTTTAAGTAAATTACAAAGTGATTTCTTAACCCATATTTCTCTTCATATATGATGCAACTGTAAATCTTTTTGTGAAACTGCCTTCGAGAACATTTTTGCCTTTCGGCCAAGTTCTCTGCAGTGTGTGGTCAGTCCGTCAGCAGTCATTTGCTCCAATAAAGACGTGTTTTTTTTCCTCTTTCTCCCTCGATTCAAACCACAATCCCTCTCGGAGTCAGTTGTCTGCTTGGGTAATGGAAAGGGGGAGTATTTCTTGCTAATTCTTGCTAATTCCTTTTCCATCCACAGCAGAGCTAGCACTGCAGGGCACAAGGCAGTGGTTACAGCTCACTGAGCAGCATCGTGTCATTGATTTACACGCATATTGTAGACTATGTGATGGGAAGGATAGTTCTCTTGGCCTGAAGAAAGTTCTCCAGCTCGATGCAAACAGTAAATGGGCTCTTCCTTTGCCCTGGGTTCCCTCTCTGCAACAAGTTTAATGAAGTTCGCTCACTACTTATTGCATAATCTCAGTGATTGACATTATGGTGGAATAAACTGAATGAGAAGGAAAGAAACATGAAAAGTCTTTGGTGATGCTAGCAGCACTGTACTGTAAGCCTGTAAGTGCGCTGCTTTGAGCTATCATCAGTGTATTTACTATGTTTACATCAGTATATTAACGTAACTATGTAGCACTTAAGTGGAAAAGGAAATAGATGGTCACCAGCTATGAGGTGAAACATGGCCGTAAAAAAGGTTTGATTTGGGTATAAATAAATAAATGAAAAGGCAAAAAGGCAAAGCCAGAAGGCTGTTTTCATAATTACTTTTAACGCTTAAGGAACTACTCAATTTCAATTTGGGATTGTGGGTAGATCAGTTCTTTCCCACAACATTGTGAAGAAAACACGTTTTTGTTAAGACAAGGTTATTATTATACAGACGTGGCTTCTACAGGAGCGCATTCCATCGTTTCTCAACGTCGTAGCTCTCTGTAAGTCTGCTTTGGATGGTTACAACATTACAGCTCATAATCCAAATGCCTTTGGAGAATATGAATGGATCCAGAACCTCACTGCTGAGCTCTACTGCCATTCATCCTCTAGGGAATAAAAACACTTGAAGTGATTTTTGCTTATTTTATTTGACAGCCTGGTGGCAGTGAAGGAAAAACATCACAGTTACAACAAGTAATTCTGTGAGGATGATGAATGTATGCACCACATCCTGCACTAATCTCTCACATAGATGTTGATATACTATCTCACTGGATACTTTAACACTGGTAACACTTTTCAAAAACTGAACTCAATATAATTCATTTCCTCAGAACTACTAATTGACATTTATTAAATAGTTATAGCGGGTATGGATACAGTATGGGCCATTTTATTGTTTAATGGGAAAATAGAGATCACTAAGTATGATGTTACCAACGATTTAGTAAATGCTGTGATATTTCTCAGGGCGAATGAATTAGCAACTCCTGGTTTTTATTCTCTGTATTAAGTTAAAAAGTCACTGAGATGCTGGCATTTCTCTCTTAACTAAAGTGCTGATCCACAGTCCTTGTAAAGGGAAGAAGAAAGGCTCTGGTGGGTCACTTAGTGTAGAAAGTGTTGTGAAAATACCCGCCCATTTACCATTTTCCTGGCATGATGGTGATTCCCAGAGGAAGAATCTGGAAGAGGATCCTAAAAGAATGAGAGGTATGCACTGAGAGATCTAACCCCCGTGGATGCCACCAAGCCCTGTGCTGCGCCCACTGTTTACCAGATTATAAAAGCCACAGGTCACGTAACACTGGGTAGGATTTCAAATTCTGAAAAGGGAAGCCTGTGAGACCCTCCATGGTGACTGGTGTTATCTAACACACACAGTAAGGTGACTGGCACTTTCTCCCATTTCTTACCAGAAGCTCCATACTTTGACATGTTGTCACCGGGGTTCCAAAAGAGCAGCTGTCTTTCCCAGTCGGCTGCATTTTTGAAGTCCGATTGGCTCCTGTCTGGAGGAGTGGGTGTGATCCTCTATGTCTAGCCTCCCACTTGTCAGTCTTGTTGGACATGAGGCACTGTAGGAAGGCATGTTCACAAGCTCCTCCTTGCTCATTGCTCCCTTTAACACACAAGTACACCCAGCTTCTGTTATGGCAGGGGCTGCACGTTGGCATTTACCAAACAGCCGCGGCATGCCACTCTCCCTGACAGCACCTCCCTGCCTTCTCAGGAGACAGACAGGCTGAACTCGCTGAGAGCAGACGGCAGTGGACTATCTGGCAAACACTCCCTCAAATCAGCGGGGGAAAAGTGGGGAAAACTGCTGAACATGTCACAAGGTAAGCTCAGACATAATATTCATCTCATATCTGCAGGCAGTTGAGCACTGTTGGATTGGACAGTTAATCAAAGCTGAGATGCAGAGAGTTGACCTTGAACGTCTTCGATCGGGGACCGGCTGATTTAAATTCAGGGTCAGAAAAGCTTTTGACTCTAAATGGATTTAACAAATTGTGTGGAGTGGACCTCTGGGCCAAATAAGAATACTAAGCAGATCTTCAGGACAACGACTTTGCATTCAAAAGCTTAAATATTCAATTGTGCTGTTATTTTTTCTTATTTACTTATGCAATGAAGAAGTGCCCTTAAGTCGGCACATACTCGTTTGCCCACATAACCACACATGTTACTATTTTAACCTCCTTATGTTAGCATAGCATTGTTTCTTCCCTGCGTGAAGCTCCAGGCAACTGTTTTATCCTGTGAGCTTTGCCTCCACATACCATCCAATGAGGCTTTGGATGCCTTATTGCAGTTCTGACCCTGGTGCTGTTGAAATGGGAGCAGCGGTCCAAAAGCACCAAGACAAAATATACAAGTGGAAAAAAAAAAGCACAGAAGCAGAAGGTTTTCTAAGAACTCTTTGAGGAGACAGTGAAAAAAAAAAGTGAGTTTGACAGAAAAAGGGAAAACGGAGTAATAGGGAGGCATGGGATGGGGTGGGGGAGGGAGAGGGAGAGGGGGCTTGAGCCCAAACACTTGGCTCTGGCTCCAAAATCAACTCCAAACAAAAGATGAGGGTTAGAGTTATGAGTTGGAAAAACCACAGACTGTACGGCCAAAAACTAGAGGAGAGAAAGGATTTTTCCAGGAACACAGCATAGACAGTAAAACATGCATATACAGGCACTGTAAAGAAGAAAAGAGGCATAAAGCTATAGGTTCAGTGCATGGAGAGAGCTGTTAGGAGGTAAAGAAATACCTAAGTTTTCACAGTATTAGAAGCCAGGTACACAGTACGACTGTGTCAAACAGTGTTTCTTTCCAACCACAGAGTTGTGCTGGTGGCAACGTGACTGCGAGTTTGCAAACCTGTGAAAACTCATGAAAACAAATGTATGGACTAATTCTATAAGTAACAAATGCACTCCATCGCAGCAGCACTGTTTGAACCAAAGGCTAATGTCAGGATGCTAACAGGCTGACAGCTGATGACACCATATCGGTTAAAGAAAAAACAAACAACAACAAAAAAACGGGACACATCCTCTGGGACCACGGCACACCAGTAAAGAGTTGTCTCAATATTTCCAAAGTGATGGAGCAACCTACAGAGTCACATGATTAACATGATGACTAAAGCAGATCTTGTTATTTTAAACAATAAATTAGCTTTTTGTCCACTTTACCACTGCTACGCGGGGACGTTGCAGCCATGTGTCAGGATGAGTGCAATGCTGAATGTGTGGTTTTGGTGAAGAATGCTCTGGATAGACATGTTGTGATTATGAGGTTTATGCTGATGCAGGGAGAGCCTTAAGGTCTGCATGAGAGAGGACACACTCAGCCAGAGGAGGGGAGCAGCTGTTGTGGGTACAGAAAGATGAAAGGAAACTTAAGTAAAGGAAAAATAGCTGTGCAAGAAGAATGTGGCAGTTCCTCTGACTTAAAGAGCTTTGACTGAATACAGAGGAAGCCTTGATTTTTAAAAGAAAATCTGAGCTCACTGACTTTGGACTGAGTTCATTATGTGCGGATGCAGCGGGACTGCTGTGCGCTGCTGTTTGGCTGGGGCCGGTTTGGGGTAAAGCAAATATTTTATGTTTCATTTCGTGGGTTTCCTGTGAGCTGGGCCTACCCCTCCGAGCACAGACAATTAAAACCTATGCCGCGGACATGTGGAGAGAGTTAGGCAACGGCTCCTGGGAACTGCCTAACCCTAACTCCGCTGTATTGTTTCCTTTGTGGTAACCTGGTGAGGAGGAAATGTACGAGTCTATATTTATGCATAAAAATGGATGGCTTGTGGGCAACACTTTTGTTTGTCAGAAAACTGGAAATAAATGGTCTAAAATTGGCATTTCTATTTCTTAATGTTGTACGTGCAGCTTTTTAAACGTTTAATAAGCCGAGCTGTGGTAGTTGCGTCATGTTTGGACATTTTTGGACATCATTACTTTAAAGCTAGAAGTGCCATTTAAATATTAAGCTACAGTTAGCCTTAGCCAGCAAAAAGACTGGAAGCTGGAGGAAAAAAGCTGCCATGACTTCAGGTTTAAAAGGTTTTTAGTGTACAGCTATGAAAAGGAAAACCAAGCACACCCCATCTTTGTAGAACCACATTTAGCAGCAATAATTTCCAGTAATCATTTTCTGTATGACTTTACCAGCCTCTCACATTCTGGAGGAGTTTTAGATTGCATAGAGCGCTGTGTACCTTTTTCACGACTGTATACCTCGTTTGTTGGATCTGTACCAGGTGTTTGGCTGCTTCCAGCCTCTATATTAACCTATTTTAATTGTCTGCTATGTGTAGCTTTATTAGCATACTGATATGGCATCACTGCTATAGCTGCCTACTCATAAGAAAGCAAAAAGGGCATTTCACACAAAAAAAAAGATTTCTGTGCAATTACTAATTGTTCATATTTTTCTCAAAGCAAGCAAGATGTTTCTTATTGAGAACCTCAAACTTTTTTTTCTTGTGAAAGAATTTCTTGTTTTCATTCAGCTGAAGTCGAGCCAGCAGACTGCATTTCAAACTGCAGTCAACAGAGAGGTCGGGATGTCTGCAGTAACAGGTGCTCCGTGCTTCAGCGCTGATCGACAGAGCCAATAGCAAATACAGTCTCTGCTTACGATCAACGGGCTCTTTTCCTATTATTAATGCTACAATAGCTATATGGAAATATTTCTTGTGTACCTCTTGGTTTTTCTGTCTATCTGCAGCACCTGACTGGTGTTCAATTAGCCTTACAAATGAAGACATATCTAGGTCTCTGCCTGACATGTGCTTTAGATTTACACCCACATGTACAAGCTAAACTTAGACTTGTCAGATTGAGGCCTAAAAGATTCCTCTCAACATCATGAAAGGCCACTGAAATAATAGCAAATACTGTAGTTTTAGTATCTAACACAGTGGTTAGATGTATGCATGAGTAACAGAAAGGAATAAAGATGGAAAAGGGGGGAATTGTTTATATGATCCTTCTCATATCAATCCAAAAGGTTTTTGGTGTTGCCAGGTCTGAGAACCAAACCTCAAAACTTTTGATACTTTAGCACCGAACTGGGCCCCCCAGTATACTGACAGGGGACCTTTGTTGCATGTTGCGTGTCATCTCTCTGTCCACCCTGCAGTTCTTTAATAACTGAATTGCATGAAGAAAGAAGTAAAACAAACCTAATTTTAAGTTTGAATTCTGTTCCAGTCATTTATACTGTGACGACTTGTGTTCAGATACAATTTTAGGTTGACCTTGTAAAGCCTGTTAATACTCAGACATTTCTAATATTTTTTTAAGTAATACTGCTTTCTTAATACATTTTTGACATTTGCTGAAAAATTCCATTTTAAAACCATGTTTGATATATAAGCTTCGGCATGAGTAAATCTTTCAATTGTTTTTTTTCTCAATCAGGAAACTTGTCTCGTCCTGTGAGCCTGATGTCTCAGTATTTATGTCTCATCTATATGTGTCGGTTTGCAGGCTTTAGCTTGCAAAAAATGTTCACATCCCCGTCTGCAATTTGAACATTTTTTTGCAGTTTATTGCTGGCCACCAGAGAGAGTGTGAATGATAGAGGTGGAAATTCCCAGCAGGGACATTTGGTGGTGTTTGTCTGTTTACTGCATAGCTAACATTGTTTGGGGCTGTGGCTTGGTGACTGCCGTGCCTCAAGAGGACAGCGAGCAGCCGCAGAGGATGGTGGTCAGGAGAGAGGAGGGGAAAAGTAGGAGGGAGGCAGAGGTAAAGATTTAAAGGGGATGAAAATGAAAGAGGGAGGTAGAGGAAGCAATGACATAAAAAAACAGATAAGGGCACATCATTAAAGGGGCAGTAGAGCATTGTACTGTAAAAATAATTCACTTTCAAAAGTGAAAAACGACGTCAGAGATAGTTCAGTGAAAGAAAACCGAGTATCTGAAAGAAGAGTGCAGACCTAGTAGGAGGCACACAGAGAGCAGGAAGGGAGGAAAGTATCGAGTCAGAACAATGACTGTCTGTATTTATGTCTGTAGGAGTTTATTTTGCACTGCTGGCCATAGCTGCTGGGCTAAACAGTCACATGCTATTTTCAGCTCTCGTCCTGGATGGCAAGGCTGTAATCAAGTGAAGATCAGGCCTGCCACTGTTGAATAATAGCTGCCTGGTGGATGGAAGAAACGAGGCATCAAGAGTGTGAGAAAAAATAGAAATCTATGGGGAAAGACTAGAATGAGAGAGGGAAAGAAAGAAAAAGCACTTAAGCGTAATTGAATGTTTGTGTTTTGTTATTCATTCACTACATGCGGGTGAATGAATGAGGACATTGTGTGTGGAGTACAAACAAGCATGATTGCCATTCCATCTGGTCGTAAAATTTAGACTGAGTCTGCCACCAAACGTACCACAAATAAACCTCAAGCGAGCGTCAGCGCCAACATTTTGAAATCTGCAATATGTTCATTACATTATTATATAACCGCACAATAATCACTTTTACCACTTGTAAAAATGCGCCAACAGGTTTTTCATATGCTGTTGGCTTAATTCTGTCCACTTCTTTCTTGTCAGCGGTCCAACCAGATAATGTGTCAGCAAGTTTTGGGGGAAACTGAGGAGAACAAATGATGGCAACGCAAAACGGTAGAAAAGCCTTTCACTTCAGAATTTTACTGATTCTTACATTTATTTGAAATGCATACTAAGTTACTGTTTGCACTGTTTGCAGGAAATATTGCACCTTGTAAAACGGCTCAGAACGGAATCAAAGGGAAGCCCCCGTACTCAGTGGAAACCCCTTATGGCTTCCGACTTGACCTGGACTTCCTGAAATATGTAGATGACATTGAGAAAGGGAACACCATCAAAAGAATTCCCATTCAGCGCAGAAGCAAGGGAGCCCGTGCAAGCACTTTACCGAGGCACCTCAATGCTTCTGGGTGTGGCTACCGCCCAAGCCCCTGGGGATCTACCGGAGCTCTTGGCCCCAGGTCTCGATTGTCAGATGCCCATCACCATGGCTACACTTCCTGGGCATATGATCACAGGTCACCTCTCTCTCCCACAGGGTTTAAATCTTTGGCAGAGATGGAGGCCAGAATCAAGGAGTTTGATGAGCAACCTCTAGGGGAACATATCAGACCTCATCTCCTCCGTGCCTCCAGTCTGCCACTCACTGTATTACTAAGACAAGGGTCCGAGTGCACAGATGACCACAGCAGCCTCTGGAGTTCAAAGGATCACCTTGGAGGAAGAAACATCTCATGTGAAGACGTTTTCCACTCTTCAGACAGCCCTCGGCCACAGGACTGCTCAGGGTTATTGAGGCGTCTGACCGAAGCTCTTGAACGAGTGGGGGAACTTGAGATGGAAGTGAGGGTCATTCCAGAGCTCAGAGCTCAGATCTGCATCCTCCAGGAGGAAAGAGAAAGGCTTCGTCTGGGGCTGAATCCATGTGACCATCCCTCCACAATGAACGGAGCCGCAGATCCTTGTACGTCCTCTCACTACAGCAAAGTAGGGAGAGGACCTCAGCATGAAAGTCACAACATATTTCCTAGAAATTACAGCGTCAGCCAAGATGACTCCAATCCCACGCATGAGTGGAGGACTAGTACCGATCTGGATGAGCTGCTGACGGTGACATCCCTGCAAGCCAAAGTAGCTGTGTTGGAGCAGAAGCTCCATGAGACTAGTCTGGAGCTCCAGAGAGTGTCGGGGCTTCTGAAGGAGCAGCAAAAGGAAAGCAGAAGGAAAGATGAGAAGATAGAGCACCTTATCAAGAATCCTGCGGTGTGGGTCCGTGCAGAGAAGGTGTTGGTAGACCAGGATGGAGATGAGATGATGCTGAGATCCCTCGAAGCAGATTATAGTAAAGCACCCTGCTTTACTGGTACAAGAACAGTTAATACAAATGGTCAGAGAAGTCAGCAACACAAGCCTGTATTCAGTTCAGCGTCGGCTGAAAGATGTCCACCAGTTTCTGTGGAAACTCTAGATGCTTCAGCTGAAGGTACCGACACAGCAGTGTTGATCCACCACATAGAGAAGATAAAGAGTCTCCTGGATCAGCAGTGGAAGTGTTTGTTTACAGAGAGTAAATCAGGTGAACAGGACAAACCTCTAAAGCACCCAGATCCCAAAGTCAACTCTCTACAGCAGGAGATGATGGGACTTGTTGACATCCTCACGTCCTATTACAAACAGCACGGAGACACACAGAAGATTCGACATGCAGGTACTGTCATCCACACGGCTTATATGGCAGCTTTGAAATGTGTACACATGTTGCTGTCCCTTTGCCTGCCGCTAAAGTCAACTAAGCAGAAATTATATTATTGAAAATTAGTGACCACAACCAGTTTGCCCTGTTGTCCTCTTTACCAGCTTTTTGGACCATACTTGTTTCAGGGAAGCACGATCTGACTTCATGTAATAGGGCAGGAGTGTCACACTCATTTTTGTTGAGTTTGTTGACTTTTTTTGGGGGGGGGGGCAGTGATTGGGGTCAACGTGATTCAGGATCAGTGTTATTGTTTTTATACAGGCAATCCCATAGGGTTCAATAGGGTTCACCAGTTGTGAGTGTTGGAAATGAGTCAGTGGAGGTTTGTGTGGTGCAAAGCTCCACTGACTTAGTCACAGAGAATAGGAACCATTTTCATACATTAACTACTAACAACTACAGCAATTTAACAGCTGTATCGACATATGAATAAAAGGAAGCTGATGAGCAAAAATGGAAGTTTGCTCAAAGTCACTTCTGGAGCTCAAATTCAGTCATTTGCTTTAGAAGACGCTGCATCACGATATTCCTCTGTGAGTCAGATAGATAAGATTCAAACTGATGGCTGCGGTTATTTTGCGGGGATTTATGGTTTTTGTTTAAATGACGAGTGGGTGGCTCTTGTGTGTTTACGGAGAGCATTGCAATTAGCTTTAGGAATGACGAAATGGTTTATGCAAAGGCAAACATGTAGCTCACGATTAGCACGCAATGCTGTTGTTCAGCTTACATTTCATCACATCCTTTGTGTTTGTCTTCCGTGTAGCCTCTAAATCCATCCTGCGGACAGAAGGATGTGCCCAGACGTCGAAAAACCTACATTCTGGGGGTGTTAATGAAGGGTTAGTAAATAACTCTCTCTGACTTTAGCAAGCCTAAATGTTATGATTGTCGGTTGCTTGACTTGAGGTTCTTTAAGCTACTGTTGTATAGTCCCGACAGAGAAAAACATCATGATTTAAGCCTGAAATATGAGTACCACTCCCTCTGAAGTTGTGAGTTAAGGGAGGAAAGTGGCAGCTCCTGTGTCTTACGATGACACGGTGAACATAAGCCATATTTCAAAGCCTCGTATGTAAGTTTATTTCACCCATCTACACTAGAATAAGGAATAAGGAAAGTGTTTTCTGGTTCAGTATTACAACATGACACAGTGCAGTTTCTGCTTGGTTGTATATTGATTTCCAGCCTCTGACGCTGAGGTAATTAGACTTGAATTTTCCTTAAAATACATAAGGCATTCAAACTAATCATTAGTTTGAGAAAATTAAAGTAAATTCACAAGTTTACCAACTTCTGTCAAAAAAACACACATCATAAAAACAGTGTAGAAGCAGTTGTAAACATTTACATAATAGTTTCAATATTCTGCCTTGCTTATTTTTTTTCCCTTTCATTTTTCTATAGAAGCAGTGTGACGGCCGCTAAAAAAATGTCTGATCAGGACTGCATGAGCCAAAGTGTCCATGGTGATTTGGAGCAGAGGACCAGTAGCACTAGCCCTAGGGAGGTGGCTGCTGACCAGGTGGATGCAGACGCAGAGAAGAGAAGAACAGAAGAAGAGAGGCAAACGAGCCCAGACAGACAGGCAGAACTGGAAGGAACAGGTTTTGGGGGGACAGATGGAGGCGTTGTGTCTCTGGAAGCTAGGGCTGCAGAGAAAATGGCCAAGTTGAAAGCACAGCCCTCAGGAGAACAGATGGAGGGAAACTCTGGCTCGGAAACAACCACCAAAGGCAGGTGAGAGGACCTCAACAAGCCCCCCTATCAGTGTCTGTTTGGAACATGTAATTGCACTCAGCAGGGACTAGGTCCTATTTTATTAATTTCATCTGATTATAATATTCATAATGTTCACGATTTGAAGCAGACTATCCTTCTATTCTGACCTTTCTTGGGCACATGTATACACATGCTTTTTTTTCCAGAGAAACAGTGAACCCAGATTTTATTTCTGCCTGTCGTTTCCTCAATGATCACATGGACAACATGGATAACCCCAGTGATGACATGGTAAGCAATCGTGATTGATGATCAAATCTAAATAGATATAAATTGTTTTATAATGAATCTGCTCACATATATAGTCTTTCGTTTACTGCTTTTAATATGTTTATTCAATTCAATTCAATTTTATTTATATATCACAACAACAGTCGCCCCAAGGTGCTTTATATTGTAAGGTAAAGAGCCTACAATGATACAGAGAAAAACCCAACAATCAGACAACCCCCTGTGAGCAAGCACTTGGCGACAGTGGGAAAGAAAAACTCCCTTTTAACAGGAAGAAACCTCCGGCAGAACCAGGCTCAGGGAGGGGCAGCCATCAGCTGCAACAGGACGAAGGACACACTGTGGAAGTTTAGTGATGTCCGATTGACGTAATCGAGTGTCATTACTGGCGATGTTTATATAGCTGAACTGTCTATGCATGATCATGTACAGCATCAAACCCACCTACAGAGACACGACTCTGTGATCACACCTGCAGGGACTCATGAGTTCTCAGAACCCAGCTTTCATTTTAATATCAAATAAACATCTTGCATGGTTGTTACCATATCATGCTGACAAAATCTGTCCGCAGACAGAGACAGTACAAATGCCTGCTGAGCAGCATTTGTTACCTGGAAGGGAAACTAGACATCTGCATTACCCATTCTGCCAGAACACACAGAGATACTATACAGTTATATAAGGAAAAAAAATAGAAGACACAGCTGGTAAAGCAATTTCTTGCACTTATCCTCAGTTCTATGGAGTCTGTTATCATTGTTTGTATACATTGTTTTGGTTTGCTATTGTGGATTGGACTCATGTAGGACATGTAGCATGGAAAAAGACAGAAAAGTTGGATGTTGCTGTACTGACGTCACTCATTTAATTGTGGACCATCATTTTGAATTTTTGAGTTTGGCATTTTATCTGTTGCCATCTGTTTTGTTCTGTTTTTCTGAGGAGTTATCATGCATTGCTAGCACTCGCTAACTAGTATGGTTAACAAGACTGATCCATAATTCACTTCATGCATAAACAGCCAAATTAGCTTTAGAGACCAAAACTGACCAGAACTGCAAGGCTGTAAGCATGTGGTTTCTGCTCTGGAGTCAGCTATTTCAACATGGAAGTCTAAGGGGATAGGCACAAGCTTCCATTTAAAGACCTGCAATTTGTGGCATTTCTATATTGGCATTTCTCAGGCCCACGAGGGACCAGAGGGGCCTTAATATTTTATATTCTAAAGGTGGGCAGAAAAACAACATTTCTTTAAAGTGGGACTGTTAGATGATCCACACATGTAATAGATGTTAATTAAATTAATGCTCCATCGAATTCAATTCAATTTTATTTATATAGCGCCAAATCACAACAAACAGTTGCCTCAAGGCGCTTTATATTGTAAGATAATGACCCTACAATAATAGAGAAAACCCTTTGAGCAAGCACTTGGTGACAGTGGGAAGGAAAAACTCCCTTTTACAGGAAGAAACCTCCAGCAGAAACAGGCTCAGGGAGGGGCAGTCATCTGCTGTGACTGTTGGGGGTGCGGGGAGAGAGACAGGACAAAAGACACACTGTGGAAGAGAGCCAGAGATTAATAATAACTTTTTTTTGGCCACAGCGGCTTTATTAGCGGTGGAGGAGAGACAGGAAATGAGGGAAGGATACGGGGGGAAGACACGCGGGCAAATTGGCGACAGGCTGGAACTCGAGCCTGCGCCACCCGCACCGCAACACGGCATATCTGTGTGGTCGCCGGCTTCACCACTAAGCCACCCGGACGCCCCCTCCCATTCTACTCTTAAGTAACCCAGGAACCACAAATAAGCCAGCAGTCTGAGAGCGAAGTGCTCTATTGGGGTGATATTGTACTATGAGATCTTTACGATGAGATGGGGCCTGATTATTCAAAACCTTGTATGTGGGAAGAAGGATTTTAACTTCTATTCTGGATTTAGTATCCTTCTTATTTACGTATTTTCCAGAGGAAGGCCCTGGTTGTGTTGTTCCAGCACTGGTTCAGTGCAGCAGCAGAGGAGGCTTCTGAGGCCAGCAGGGTGGTGGCGTACCTGAAGCACGTGAAGAAGGAAACACCCTCGCTGCTGGCCTTTCTGGTCAACCTGGCGGACGACAATGGAAACACAGTGCTGCATTACAGCGTATCCCACTGCAACTACAGCATTGTCAGCATGCTGCTGGATACAGGTAATATTACTGTGTTGCCAGGGCTATTGTATTATATAATGTACGTAATGAAAAGACTGACATCTTCCCTGTGCCATAGGTGTGAGTGACGTGAACATTCAGAACAATTCTGGCTTCACGGCAGTGATGCTGGCCTCGCTGACAGCCCCTGACGGACCTGGTGGAATGGAAGTCGTCCGCAAGTTAATGGAACTGGGAAACATTAACATTCGCTCCAGCAAGGTACCACAACCAATGGGAACTAATGTAACAGGGAGATGGGGAGTGCAGTTCCCTCCTTTAGCACCCTGGTGCTGGCTCTTTGTATTGGCATCTAAGCAGTCAATGGAAGATTGAACCGCATTCATTATTAAAGAATGATTTTGTAGATTTTACACAGGAAAAATGATCATTGATACAGTGTATACTGAGGCTGTTAAAACAGCTGTATAATGTCTTCTGTGGCTCTAGGAGGAGAAAACAAACATCAGGATTATCCTAAACAGGGATAAAGGGTTTGCACATTAAACTTTCAACCTTTGTTATGAGCAGTTTGAAAGACAGGGGCATATACCCAATCTTTTGGAGCTGCTGGCGTGTATAATGTACATGTAGAAGAAATAGAAGATTTGAAAAATTCTCAGTCTGGGCCTTACGCTCTCTCCCTCTGCACACAGACGGGCCAAACGGCTCTGCACTTGGCGGTGAGACACGGACGGGTTGTGATGGTTCGCCTGCTGCTCAGCTGCGGGGCAGACGCTAACATCCAGGACATCGAGGGAACCACAGCCCTGATGTTTGCATCTGACAGGGGGCACACACACATCGCACGACTCCTGCTGGAGAGAAGTCAGTGTGACCTTGCTCTGACTGACAAGGTAAGACTGCAGCGAACAAGTCATCGTCTAACCTGAGAAACAGTGGAGTGAGATGCTGGAAAACACTTTCCCGTGAATCACAGTTAATTGGGCCACAATGTTGCGATGCATTCTTCAGGCATCAGACCTGTTAAACAGAATTTCAGGACACTGAATTAATGTGATGATTCCACCTCCATTTGTTAACAAAAGCACATCTATCTTTGTATTCACATCACTGAATGCAAAAAAAAAAAAAGCAGCTTAGACGTAAAGCTGGAATGTGTTGACTCACACTGTGAATGTGAGCGGACTGACAGTCTGGATGTAGCAGAATAGAGCTTTCCCAGGATTAATCAAGGCTACAGTAAGACAAATCTCCCTGGGAGGAGTTAATCCACTAACAGTACAATATCTGTGCCATGCAGAGCAAGTGGAGGCAGGGAAAGAGCAATGGATGCAAATCTCTCTTCTGCTTTTGACAGTCTACCTTTTAAGTACGCTTAAGAGTAAAAAAAAAAAGTCTCACTTTGACCTAAACCCAGACTAATTAGACTGATTAAACTATGGAAAAATTCATTCTTATTGGCTACAGATATGCCAGCAGCGTAGAGAGGGAACCCCAGTGGTGCTTTGAGCTAAATGTTAACATCTGAATGCTAAACTTCACACAAAGACAGCATGCTGATGTGATTATGTTTGCTCCCTTCACCACCCTAGCTTAGCAACTTAACAATCACATGATAACAAAAGTCACAGAGTCACCAAAATCTGCAGGGGTTCACATCTGGGGACCACGAATCAACCGTATAAATGTTGAACTGAATTAGTGACCTGCTGATTTTTTTTCTTTCTTTCCTTCCTGTCCTCCAGCGAGGTCAAACTGCGCTTTCCATCGCCATGCAAGGTTCCCACACCGATACAGCCGCCCTGCTGCAGGCCCACGCTAAAGCTCGAGCTCTGTAGAGCCGGATCTGCTGACATATCAGATCCTCTCACCCGAGTGGCGCTTCAAACTGAACTGTGCGCTTCATTTTCTTTCTAAATGGGATGATATGATAATAAGACTGTGTGGCATCAGTGAGCGAGGTAGATGATGGTTGCTGGTGCAGCAAACGGTGAATGTGCTGTTTTCGTTTGTCTTTACTGCAGATGTTTATAGTTATCTCTGATCTTTGCACATCCGTGTAGCAGCTTAGCTCTGCAAACTATGCAATGGAAAGAATATTTATTATGTTTGTTGCATCGGTCACATGAGTATTATCTAAAAGTCTGTGCTTATAAGAAGATTGTATCTATCTGTTTCTAAGGGGGCTTTAAAATATTTTCAAGCACCCTTTAAATACTTTCAAAATACTTCCCATCCTGCATGCCAACTAAACAGAAACAAACCCCTGGCGCCATTAAACCCACCTGTTTATTTCACACATTAGTAATAGCTATACTGACGTGTACAACGCCTGTTTTTAATAAAATAATGGGAAACCAGTGGTATTTCATTGTTTGAAACAAGCAACATGCTCTTGAGCTGGTTGGAGACTTCTGCAGCTGTAGTGACAACGTCGACCAGCAGGTGGCACAGCGCTTCCATTTCACCATCACCGCCGCCAGCCAAAGCAAACATAATAAGGACCCAAATACAGAAAGCTAAAATAAACACCAATCTAAAAATGATCACATTCAGGGGAGTAGATTTAATCTCGTTCAAGTGTGACAGACAGTTAGAAACACGGTGTCTTCTGATTGGCAGTGATTCCACTGTGTGAGAGGACAACGTGTGAGATTCACCTGCGCTCCGGCTGTATGGCACCTAGGAATGCTCAGTCAGTTGTGAAATCAGATTTGTTTGAGTGCCTTTGTTTCCTCTAACCCCTTGGGAAACAGTAAGGGGCAGTTTTTTGTTGTTTTTTTTTGGTTTGTTTGTTTTTGCACAGAGCTGAGATTTTGTTTGTGAGATAAGACAGGAAGGATGTGCATAGATGGTGAAGGTGTTGGATTTCTGTGTGACAGAGCACGGGCTCTTCATTTCCCCTGAGGATTTCTTCCATTCTAGCTGGCTGTCCTGCTGTAATGACCACAGGCAACTATAAATCCTCAGAAAACGAGGAAGATGGGCAGTCAGAGATGAAAATAGGCAAATGTATTTATATGAAGCAATTACAAAAGGAGGCTGGTATGGAAATGCTCTGTCAAAATAAAATGTTTCATATAGATGATTTTGACATCATGCAACTGTGGATACGCACACACACACACACACACACAGCTGCATAGGTGTACATCCCCCATCCCCCACCCAAAGCAGCCTTAATGCCACAGCAAGTAACAGTGCTCATTTCAGCCTTTGTGTAGGAGTAAGAACATCTGTGACAGCTCCTTTGTCTGCAGGCACCAGCGGACTAATAAAACATACCAATTCCACAACAACCCGAGGGGGGTGTGATACAACAAGGAGGTCTGTGGAGTCTGAAGGTATTTGCTGGCTTCAGTTTAATAATGATAATGGACTGGATTTATCTGCTACAGTTTCTCTGTCTGCTGATGAATCACTTTGAATGCAAAACGCATTTCAGTCGGTGTGGCTGTACACTCAGGGGTTTGGCTTCTGAAGCATTACTTCATCTGGCACAAGCTGTAGTATAGATCAGCTAATAAGAGCCAACGTTATCCAAATTAAAGCTGATATTTCTGCAGATTTCAGGCGCCACTTGTGCTACGTGCTGTTGACATGAAAGGTAAAAAAACAACAGAAAACAGTTATTAGGAGACACGTTTGTGGCTCCCTGCTTATTCGTCTGTGCTGCTAGAGCTCAGTCATACTACCCAAATATAACGCAGTATTTACCATTTGCATTTGTTTCAGAAATAATTACAACTCCTTCACTTTTTTTTGGATCAGCCAGGAAGATTCGAACAGGTTTTCATGCGTGAAGACTTGAAGCTCCAACTGGTGCCAAAAGTACTGAATCAAGACTCGAAATACTTTTGTACTGAGGAACTTCCAGTTTTGCTTCTAATTACATTTCCAAAAGGTTAAACTTTGATTGATGGAAAAATACTGGCTTTACACAAAATTCAAAGTCACATTTACAACACTAAAGTATGCAAAATGTAAATGGGGTTTGAATACTTTGTAAAGCCCTGGATCCTCCATATCTGATACACAGACTAACATATATGAGGGATGTAGCTAGCAGCAGACACGCAGCAACAGTGTTAGCACTGATTTGGAGTCGTTCTGAGGAGATGATGAAAGCTTAATGTTCATGCACACCTTTAGCTGTTTTTGATCTCGACTAAATCCCAAGGAAAATATCAGAGTCTTCAGGTGCTGCATACTAAGCTATACTCATATCTGCCATCTGTTTGCAGCATCTGGAAAAGGGTGTAGTGAGACTGAAAAAATAAATGTGGGTCAGAAAACCAAAGTGAAGTAAAAGAGTGTTTAATGTCTCCCAGAGTTAAGGATATGGAGCACCTTAATGTATCTTTGTCCCCCTTTTTTACCTTCCCATTTAATATTTATTTATATATTTTTATAAAACTTATTTATTCATCAAGAAGGCTCTCTATTTTTAAGATTAGGCTTAAAAATTTCCTTTTTGATAAAGGGGTAGGCTGATGGGTGGTTCTTCATCAACTCTTTTCTATCTCTGTGTTTATACACCACCAGGGGCGTGGTGGCCATCGGGAGGTTCAGGAGGTTTCCCGAAAGGCTGGTCATTTCCAGGCCGAACTGGCCGGTGATCAGAATTTTTATTTTTTTACCCAATTAAGCAGAGCAGCACTCGCTCTGCGGCTCTCGCGGCCTCTCCAAACCAAGCTCCCGGGCTGAATTTCAACCCCAGCCCGCCCCTGTACACCACTCTACATTTAATCATTAGTTATTATTAATCTCTGGCTCTCTTCCACAAATGGTTGCGACAGATGGCTGCCCCTCCCTGAGCCTGGTTCTTCCTGTTAAAAGGGAGTTTTTCCTTCCCACTGTTGCCAAGTGCTTGCTCATAAGGGGTAGTCTGATTGTTGGGGATTTCTCTATAACATTGTAGGGTCTTTATCTTACAGTACAAAGCGCCTTGAGATGATTTTTGGTGATTTTGGTGATTTGGCACCATATAAATAAAATAGAAATGAATTGAATAGCTCTACATGCTCTAAAGGGTTTACACACAGTGAAGAGCTCTAGTTTAATAAACTAGAAGTAGAGGATGAGCCCTAGCACAGCCACATTTCTCACTCAATTATCCAGGTCCAGGAGTTATTTAAAAAACAAAACAAAAAAAAAAACAACACAGCCAACCAGCCTCAAGCAGCACCTGCAGGAACTGCAGTTTTTGCTGCTCCTTCATGCATCCCGCCTCTTAGCCTATAACATCTGGGATAGGGTCCAAAGCCCACCCACCCTGGGCCCCTGTTTGGATAAGTGGTTAACAGAATGCTGTCCGTCACAGCGTGTCATAGGGTCCACTTTCTAGGTATTTGCTAATTGCTAATACTCATGATTGAAATAACTGCATCCAGCTAAGAGATTGCCAGAGAGCTGTGGTGCTTAGCTAGTCTAGCTAAACATAAAATGAACAGTCAGGACTGACTTTAACTGAGAGCATTAAAGATTCAATGAAAAACATGTAGATCGGTTAATGTAAAGGTAATTCAATACAGAAACAATTAAGATACTCAACACCTTACATTATTTTTTACATTTGTATAAAATGTGGTCATATTTTAATAATTCACTGCAATATATTTACTTTTATTCTAGTTTCTGCTCTTCAATGAGGGGACCTACAGGCTCAGGGAACAATAGATTTGTCTTTATGGGTAACACTTCTTACACACATTTATGCCATTGTTGATATAAAAAGTATCAAGCAGTGTAACTCTAAAGCAACTCACTTCAGAAAATGTTATAACTCAGTTCTGATATACCACCTTGTTTGAAAGCTCTTTAATAAAACAAAAGTATTGTGTGAAATGTGAGAATTTGCAGAAGAAAATAAAACAGAACAGGGCGAAAAAATTTTCAATCAGATTTTATATATCAATATATAGAGATATTCAAAAGTAATCCAATACAGGAAATCAAAAAGTGGAATCAGTTTGGTCTTAACACAGTTCATCATTGCATGTACAGTAGATGGCTGATCCCTGTCCTTCTCATGAAAACGCTAGAATAAAACAACAACAAAAAAAAGGCACAAATAAACAAAACTCAATCATCTCACTGACACAGAGGCTGGGAAATGTTGCAAAGGTGTGGGTGTTTTTGGGGAAGGGTCTCCATGTTTTGTGAGGGTGAACAACAAAAGAAGTGTTGCACTCAAAAAAAAAAAAAAAGGAATGCGAAATGATGCACAGCAAGAAACAACACAAACCACTTTGGTGGATAATTTGGATTTTTTACAATCAGGGAATGCAGTGCTCTCCTTTATACAAATAAATTAATATACCTGTCAACACTTTATCTAAAATCTTATGTACAGCTTCTCTTTTACATAATTATATAATACATTATCAAAAAACTTTATGAAAACATATTTACAAACCAATGAGTCAAAAAGCACCCTCGAAGCTTTTCCAGTGTCACACACTCACACATACGCACTTACACACCTGTTTCCACACACCACTTTCTTCCATGCAGTACACAATACAGAAGGCATTCTAAGAGGGTTGTGCAACAAAGAGCATACAAAACAGTTCAGATATGGCTGTGGGATGAACATTAGCACACATGCATATTAATGAACACACACACGCGCACACACACACCTAGACTTTAATGTTTTTTGAATGGTGTATAAGTGTTAAAGATGGGGGGGACCAGCATGAAGTAAGTTTATTGACTGGGCCAGTTGGTATCACCCTGATTACATCACAGCCCGACTTGGTTTCTGTGGTTACATCACATGACAGGACTTTCTAGACATGCAGCCACTGGCTGGGCCCTCCCACACAGCGGCATCCGAAACTGTCCGCTCGGATATTAGCCATCGCAGGAAGCAGAGACTGTGTGCGTGCGTGCATGTGTGCGCACGTTTGTGTATCTTGCCTGGAACAATGAGTGGCTGCATTGTCAGTTGGTGAGCAATTATGCATGCTGTTTGTGTTTACGCACGGCAAGTGCACACTGCCTCCGTCCTCTGGAGAACAGCGTGAATTTGCTATCACTGCGCCCCATGTGTATTTCTGCGCACATTTGTCACAGTCAAAAGCAGGTGATCAAATAAAATTATTAACACTCGAGGAATTTTGTCAACCACATAACGCTGCAGCTGCCTAAAAGCTGCCGTCTATTGCTTTTCTCAAACCATTTAACATCTAAACAATCCACAATAATGAAGACAGAACTTCTGTGTAAAACCCACTCCTCTCTAACCCTCCCCGCTCTAAGAAAACAAGCTGAATACTCTTTGTCTCTTTTTTTTTCTTCTTTCCAGCCTGCAAAACCTGCTGCTCTTTAACTAAACCTCAGGGGTGTTGAAGGTCAAATAAATACATAACCTCTCAAATCAACTGTGTTCAACTACACCTTGAAATGTTAGACAACTCACCCTGAAAGGCCTCCCTCTGAACCAGAGAGAAAGCACCAAATGTAGTTAGTAACCTTTAGAAATCAGTCACAGAATGGAAAAATCTTCAAAGAAATCCACACAAATGTTACCTACACAAGTCAACTCCAGCAACAACAATGTGATTGGCTCTAACATGAATCTGTACAGATTGTCCCATCAACGCACGGGCTGTCCCAGTTTCACAGCTCCTCCTTCGCTAATAGCATTCCCAGGGCACCACGGCCTACCAGGAATAACACCGAGCCCAAATTAATACATCAAGCATGACACAGAGTCTCTCGCTGTCCCCATCACAAAATATAAGACACACAGCACACGCCTCACTCAATGCAAAAGAGTCAAAAGAGGAATCAGTCTAACTCCATTATTCCAGCTGAGGTCAAAGTCAGAAACACATTATCGCACATGTATAATTCTGTAGTTAATTCTCAGGATTCACTGAGGAACAATGAGACTCATCTCCAGCACAGAAAAAAGTATGAAACTATTGTTTGTCTTACTAACACGGGTGTTTTTCAAATGGGAACTGGCATAGGATATGGCTGGGAATGGCTGCATGTAACATTTGATGATATGTTGTTCATTCCATCAGCAAACTCAGTCACCTCTGACCTCACTGTGTGTGCGTGTGCCTGAGCGGCCATCTTTTCCAGGCGTCGCCCCTTCTCGGGTCACTTCGCAGTGGAGAGCATGGGCTGCTCTGTGTACCAGTGAGTCCCGGGATCTGGCATGCTACCCCCGAGAGGCAGGGCAATGAACTGCGGGCAAGTGCCACCTCCGGCTGCCACAACTCCCATGCCAACACCCTGAGGGTACGGATGGTGGTGGGCATGGTGCCCCATGGCGTCGGTCCGCCCGATGTGGATCTCGTCCTCCTCGCCCTCGCCGGTGGTTTTGCGGTAGACAGGGTTGTCGAAGTTCATGCTCTTCGTGGAGTTACGCCGCCAGTTACGCCACACCAGGTAGACCGCTGTGCAGACCAGGCCGAACACCACTGTGGCAACGATAGGAACTGCATGCGTTTAACACACAGCGGCAGGGACATGGGAAGGGGGGAGCGTTAACGAGGCATAACGAGTCCATGGCATGAAATGACAGGCACAGAGAGGAGCAGAGCAGGCATGCGGGGGACACAGAGGGCAGGGGGCAGCGGTACAGAGGTTGTGTGTGGGTGTTTGGGCTAAACACTGGGTCAAAGTTGGGTCATACACCAACCAGCACTTTTTTTATTTATTTTTTTAATCAAACTCTAAATCAGCAACACAGAGCACCATTAGGGCCAGAATGGGGTAATTTCACTTTAAACTATCCTCAGGGAACACAAATTTGAACTCATTACTGCACAATGTCTTGGCAACTCATCACAGCATATCTGTCCACGAGTAAGCATTTTAATTTAATATTGCTTTATTAAATTACGCCAATAAAGCTTTCATGCTCTACTGGCATAATATTTTTTTGAGGCCCTCTACTGAACGTTCACCTTATTAAGTATATAATGAGAACAGTCCATCTGAGCTAATTGGCTCACTCCTTTTGTTCAGCTTCATTTCATATCAGCATTATGTATTATTACAGATGCACGGTGTACAATGTTTTTCATGTACACAGCATGCTCATTTTCTTGCAACCTTTAGATTTATCAGTATTAGCACAGGACAGCTAAAGGCGATGTCTTGTTTTTCTTGCCTACCAAAAACAAAAATCTCAAGAACACCAGCACATCACCACCTAATTACAGCCAGGCTCGAGCTCTAAAAGGCCTGTTTACAAGTATTCCACAAACTAGTATTTCTCTGTGCATCAAACCCAGCAACTGCAATAATCTTCCATTTAGCAAACATATTAGTAATAATCCTAAAAGCGTAGGAAAATAACAACAGTAAGTCAAGCAGTGAGCCTGTTAAAATGTGTTCTCTATGCAGCAATAAAAGAGCTCTTCTCTTTTTTCTCTGCTTTCTAAATATATGATCAGCTTGTTAACCAATGATGAACTCCTCTCCATATTTAGTTCTCAAAGACTGTCTGGGATGTTTATTTTAAAGCCAATCATGTTACGAACCTGTTTGCAGTTAACTTTTTAGCTCTTGGTCTTTTCATGTTCCCGTATCAGCTTTAAAAATGTGTTGCTGGCATCAGTTTCAAAATTAGTATTTTCTTTCCCCCCCAAACAATCACATTTCTCTGTTCTCATCATTTGGTATACTTTCCTTTGTATTATCTGAATTGCATTTTAATGACTGGAAAATCACTGCATTGCATTTTTAATTACATTTTACTCATCTTACCCCTTTTATGTTGTATAATTATCACCTCTTCTTCCTCTAATATCTGTGAGCATGCCGGATGATTACAGCTTCTGAGTCAAACTCGTGGAGCAAATGTTTTTTTAAAATTAGGAAGTAAAATCTGGCAACAGCAGATTAGTGTATTTTAGCCAGCTATGAGCTAGGCATTGCCAGTCTTCATCTAGAAATGAATGACTTTATCTACAGCTGGGATACTGAGCAAAATGTAAATGAAAGCTGAATGTAATGATGTGCGAATCTCGTAAACCCATATTTAATAGGATACAGAAAAAATATCAAATGTTTAAACTGAACAATATTAGCTCATTTTGAATTTCATGGCAGCAACATGGCTCAAATAAGTTGGGACAGGGGCAACAAAAGGCTGGAAAAGTAAGTGCTACTAAAAAGAAAGGTGGAGGCACATTTTGCAGCTAATGAGGTTACTTGGCAGCAGGTCAGTAACATGATTGGTCTAAAAAGAGCATCTTAGAGAGGCAGAGTTTCTCAGAACTAAAGATGGGCAGAGGTTGACCAATCTGTAAAAAAACTGCATCTAAAAATTGTGGAATAATTTGAGAATAATGTTCCTCACTGTAAAATTGAGAAGACTTCAGCTACAGTAGATGATATTTTTGAAACGATTCAGAGAATCTGGAGAAATCTCTGTGTGAAAGGGACGCCGGTGATATTTGGACACTCGGGCAGCACTGCATTAAAAACAGGCATGATTCTATCATGGAAATCACTGCACTGCACTGGGCTCAGGAACACTTCCAGATATTTCACTGTGCCATCCAAAAACACAGGTTAAAGCTCTATCATGCAAAGAAGAAGCCATATGTGAACACGATCCAGAAAACTGGACCCAAAGCTCATTTAAAATGGACAGAGGCAAAGTGGAAAACTGTTCTGCAGTCAGATGAATCAAAATTTGAAATTCTTTTTGGAAAACATGGATGCTGCATCCTCTGGAATAAACAGACCAGTTTGTTATCAGGTGCTCATTTCAAAAGCCTGCATCTCTGATGGTATGGGGGGTGCATTAGTTTCTATGGAATTGGCATTTTGCACATCTGGAACGGCACCATAAATGCTTAACAGTATGTACAGGTTTTAAAGCAGCATATGCTCCCATCCTGATGATGCCATTCAGGGAAGGCCTTGCATATTTCAGCATGCAAAAGCTGCATCTATGACAACAGCATGGCTACATAAAAGTTTCTGTATTGTTTTTAAAAGGAGATCGGATGCCACACAGTGAGATGTGTTGCTGCCATCAATATTTTTGTCTTAAAATTGTACATTTTGTGAATAAAATATGGGTTTATGAGATTTACAGATCACCACAAATCATTATTTATATTTTATAGTGTCCCGATGTGTTTTTGGAATTGGTTTGTACTTCTGTAATCAGAGAGTCTCTCTGGCTTTTAAGACACAAATCCGTCACCGTCATGCGCCGTGAATGAAAAAAGTGACAGTATTTTGTTCACTTAGATTAAGTAACTACTTTTACTGGAGTAAAATACTGTAACTATAGAAAAAGATCTCTTGACAAGGACTCCCTGCAGTAGCAGAACCCAACACAACATGGTGTGAAGTGAATAATGCAGAGTGGCAGCAATGTCAGACACACAGAAAATGACTCCTGAGAAACCTCAGTGGGGGAGACCTATAGGCCAGGCTTCTCTCATCTTGCCACAGCAAGGTCAGTGTGATTGGACTACAAACATTGGCCATAGGCAGCACTGAGACAGCAGCCTTGCAGGCCTTTATCATGGACAGACAAAAACAGACAAGGGAAGCTGCCGCTAGCTTACCGATGGGGATGACCACTCCCAAAACAGCCACAGTTAGGTTCTCACCCAGGAGGAAATGCTCGCTTCCAGCTGTACAGAGAGATGAAACAAGTGAGAGGTGTTAGAGCGACAGGACGAAAAGATGGCAGAGCAAGAAAGGATAAAAGTGAGAAAGCGCGCAGGAGGGGAAAAAATGTGTGAGAAATAGAGTGAAAGATAAGCAAAGCAGTCAGGAAGGGTGAGGTGGTGGAAGAAAAGAGGCGATAAAGACAGAGTGGTGTGGAGTGGGTGATCATGCGTGCGCAGATGTGAGTGTTTTACAAAGAGAAGTGGAGGAAAGACGATGGAAAAAGTTCAAATTTCCCCTCAAAGTAACCTTGACACTATACCTGACCTCCTACACGCCATCCATCTGGGCTCCATTAGGCTCCAATGTGACTTTATAGTTCATTTTCATACAACATAGTTACTACTACACTTATTAATGTACACTTTCACAGTTGCACATATGCCCTTACAGACACACAACACACTACTGCCCAGACAGAACACAATTTATGGAGGGAACAATGACAGTTTCAAGGTGAGAAGGAACCATCCATCACTGCTGTTAAAGCCAGATGACTGTGGTTGTTGGGGCTTGTAGATACGTCACTTTAATGTCATCATTACAGCGAGGGTGAGATTGTTAGCTACATTATGAGCGTGAATGAAACCGTCAGACGTAGTACTTGGTAGGAGATGAGGCCGCTCAGGTGAAAGTGGCACTTTATCAGAGGATTGTGTCCCATCTCTCTGCAATGCCCGATTCTTTCCAAATCATACAGAGGCCCGGTGAGGGATGTTAAATAGTTGGAGCACTTGAAGTGATATAGCTTGAATTCTGAATGTAAGACTAGTGGTTTCTGTGACTGTGCACACCACATATCTTTTTATCTTCAAACAGAGGCAGAACTAATAAACACAATTTCCAAATCACAGCCCACTTACAGTGTTGTGAGACGCTGCTGTCCCCTGCAGGTGTGGTGGAGAGAACCATAGTGGTCGCAGTGGAGTGGGAGCCCAGTGCCTTTGATTCCTGCGAGGACACAGGTTTGAGTGTGCTGAGGGGTGTGAGAGGCTCGGGGGAACCAGATGGAGCTGTGGTCAAGCGGGGGATTGCATCCGCCTGTGACACTCCCCCCGTTCCCCCCGTCGCTTCAGTGCCAGGTGTGAATTCAGTGGGGGGTGAAGATGTTGCGGTCATGTCGTCCCTTGGTGCTGCTGCAGGCAAAGTAACAGCAGAGCAGAAGCCTTTAGTGCCAGAAACTGAAATACTGCGGATGCCTTAAAGCCTTTGAAAAGGACAGGAGGTACCGCCCGAGAGTCATCAATTTATGATTAATATGTTCACATAAGGACGCTACAGGATCCCTTATAAAACCGATTCAAAGATCATTAATTAATAGATAATTAGCTGGAGCCTATCCCAGCTGCCAAACCAAAAATGAACATTTACCCCTCATATAATTTTGACATAATTTCAAAAAGAAGTACAAGCACGTAGATAGATACTGTGTTACAACTTCAACAAATACAACAACAAACAATGAAAGTCATTTAACGTAAATCAATTTACTATATGCTTCCTTAATAAAGTGATCTGCTATTATACACTATCTATTATATAATTGCCAAATTAACTTTATTAATAATAAACTATAATGTTAATGCTCTCGCCTGCCAATACAACTTTTTTTTAATGCATTTGACAAAAAAGCAACAAAAGAGCAAAACTGACTGATAATTTAATTGTTTAGCATATTGTTTTTTTTTCATAATGACTGCTAACAGATGCTAGATTTAAAATCGCTTAGCCCTTTTTAAATCATTTGATGTTTTTGACTTCTAATGAGCTTGAAAAGAGTGTGTCCTTTGTGGAACTGACACATTATTTTTTGGAGTTTAATTCTAATATATCCTTGTTTATTATAGGTTTTTCTCCATTTGTGTTTGGTTATAATTTATATTTTGATTTTCATGTATTTCCCTAGCCTTTCGAGTCTTAGTTCCAGTTTCTGTTTGTTTTAGACTTCATTGGTCAACTGTGTCACTGTATTCTTGTGTCTTCTTTTCTCTGTTTAGTTGTTTTTCACTTCCTGTTTTATTTTGGTACTTGTTTGTTTTCTGTGTCTGGTTTTACTTCTCTCCTGTATAAAGCCCAGTCTTTCCCTTCAGTTCTTGTTGTGCCGTCTGTTGTTCTTCCTGGGAGTGTTTCTCTCACTTTCTACAGATAATTACTTGGCAGTTTGGACTTTCTTTGAGCTTTTGCTATTCTTGACTCAGAATCCACAGTACATTATCTCCACAGTAAACACAGCATCTAACAAGCCCCTTTAGGTATTATTGATCATTAAACACTCTCCATTAACACCCGTCACCAGCCTCACCTGGCACACAGCCTCTCATGTCGGGCCCCAGGTCCTGTCCATCAGGGCAGGCGCAGGTGTATTTGGGGGAGTGTTCAGTGATCTGTGGAGCCTTAAGACACAAGTACTCACAACCTCCATTGGCTACACTGCCCAGATTACAGCTGTCTGGGCCTGGAGACAGTAACAGAAACAGAGAGGGAGACAAGGAGAATTACACGGCTGTGGTTATATAAATAAGATTAACATTAATGCAATGTGAGGAAATAACACAGTCGGGGAGACGCAGTTGTTGTACTTTATTGTTCCCCACTCTGGGTGCTCCTGAATTCCCTTTAAACAAAGCTAATTACTTTGTGTAAACAATGTCTACAGGAAAGACACAAAGACTGAAATCTGGTTACATACAGAAATGTAACCATTGGTGTGCTACTCTACCAGGTGCATCTCCACTGTGTTCAGCCCAAAGTCTTTTTTCTCAACAAACTGAGAATAACAAAGATGAAGATCAAACTGGAAAAAATGGTGATGAAATACAGTGAAAGCTAAAATATAAATGGACACAGACTATACACTGGAAAGTAAGAGAGAATGACAGAGACAGATATGCAAAGTGACACAGAAGAAAGAAAACACACAGACATCACATTCATGATTAAGTGCTCTGTTCAGTTCAGTTTGAATCTGGATTGTCCCATTAGAGAAAACCGGGTTGGAGGCAGAGTTTTGACAGACGTGTGAATGTACTGCTGCTCCCGGTGCTTTACTCACTCTACTACAGCTCACTATTATTTATACATGTGCCTGGGCTAACATGGACACATGGAAGAGGTGAAACTCAGCTCACATAATCAAAGCCAGGGGAAGAAACTGGTGTGGGGAAACACATGAGCACACACGCAAAGTCCCTCACTCACACTGTACACACACCTTGCGGCTGTCGAAGCTGGTGGAAGACCACAATGTCATGGGGGTCATTAAGATTTTCAGCAAGAGCATGGATGTCTTCACCAGTCAGCCTGTTGGCCATGAAGACTGCTGCTCTGTCTCTGTCTGTCCAGTAGATGCGATCCTAAGACAGAAGAAAAACACAACGGGTCAGAACAAGTTTGTTACTGTCAAATAATGCATGAACCTCTGAAGGACACAGTCATGCAATATTGGCAATCTAAAGTTCTTATATTTTTAAAAGCTGTCTCATGTTGTTGGAAGTATTGCTCAAAAAAAAAAAATCAGTGGTTGCCTGATAAATGCAGTGATTTTTTTCATATTTGCTGTCCGATTGCATGTAGTTGTGCCCAGAGGTTGAGGGTGTTGCGTGCTCTACCTTTGGGCAACCATTTTACATTGCAAGGAAATTCCACAGGTCCTGTATACCAACAATTGTGTTCTGACTTGGACTGACTGCACTGCCATCTAATTTATAAACACAGACAGATTGCCAGCACACTGCAATCAGTCTGGACCGACGAATGCAACTCATCTGAGACGTCTCTTTGCAAGAGCGTACTCGACAGAGCTCGTCGCCAAATGGTTATATTCTGGCTATATGAAAGCAAGGTTGCCGAGCACCTGTGACATTTTGCAGTTAAATCACGTTCCTGCAGCAACTCGTCCTGCAGGAACAATTTGTAGAGGAATTTTCGGGTTTGTATTGGGTCTGTGAGGTTCTGGTTGGACTCTGAATGTAAGCAGTTAATGAGAATTTCTGTTTAATGTGAATTTCTGTGTATGCTCCCATACTTAACACGATTACATTGTGGCCAGCGGAGCTGGACACACCGAAGGCTGCTCTACTGCTAAGATAATTACCATTAAACATCAAAGTAAACAAAAGAAATAATGTGACGTTAGTGGAAGTTAAGTTATTCAAGTGTCTCTCCCCCAAAGGTCAAGCTCGACCGGAAGCATTTAGTTATTCAGTTGTTTAGGTTTTTCCCCTCTTCCTCTTTTTTCAAAAGGATAACTCCTCTTGATTTTCAGTGAGTTTCTTTCTTTGTCATTAAGTTTTTTAAACAGAATCATGCATGCTGCTTGCAAAGGGAATGAGTGGAGTCAGGTAGGGCGTCGCTACAGAAGTCAGATGTCTCCTACTGTCATCAGAAACTTTGCACATTGCCAATGCTCTAGTTTAAAGTTAGTCAGCTCCCAGTCCAACTTATTTCAGAAGAAGAAATAAAAAGAAATTAGGGCAAGGAAAATATGCATGTGGAAGTATTTGTTGACAGACACAGTCTAACCCATTATCGTCTGCAGAAGACAGACCCTGTTTAATTGGCTTTTAATGTGATCATTAAGATGATGGAGGAAATGCAAAGGGGTTTAATTGTAAATAAGAGGTTGCTATTCATGGAGCAGCAGTGCAACAATAAACAATGATGCCTTTTTGTATAAGAAGATCCAATCCATTATTTGATCTCCTTTTTTTAAAATACTTCAGGCTTCTGGGATGTATTTTCTGGCACATAGCAGCATGAGGCCTTAAATGATTAAAACCCATTTAATATAGATCAGAATATAGCAGCTCAGACTCAAGTTTTAACTCTGCTTGTTTTTTTATTAATGAAGTTTTTGTTTTCTTTTCATAGTTAATCCCATCAACAACCAAAAAGTCTTAGACAGAAACTGACACTTTTTCTGCAGTTGCCTTAGAAACCTCAGGCTAATCCCCAGTGAGCGCAGAGACAATAGGCCTCACTATGCTCCAGCATGCTCATGTTGAGTTAGTCACTGAGTCAGAAAGAGATGGTAATGTGATGTACAATACAACAAGCCCCACTCAATAACACTGAACTGGTGCATGTCCGACATGCTGAACAACAAGGTCACCTTGTAGTCACAACAGGGCAGAGAGCAGAGAGGTCCCGATCGATTATGTATTACAGAGGAGGCAATTTATCATCATTTCTCTACAGCGCTGGTTCAGGACAGGCTTACAGCACGGAATGCAGTTGCTAGACAGTTACTAACAGTTTCATTTTTAAAGGTTAAACTGTGAGAACATGTAGAGAAATTCTGAAATTTTGTAAAACACTATAAAAATATTTATTACGTAGAAGTGGAACTATGTAGTTATCATCCAATTTAGTAAAGTACTGAACTTTTCAAGCTTCATTATACTTTTATACTGAGCTCATTTTGCATAAGGGACTACTTCAGGCACATTTTAAAAATACTTCTATTTGAGAAAAATGTTAGGTTAATTGGTACATTTTTACATAGCGGTAATGCTGAAACCTCTTTCCAGCTCTCTTTTTGTAAGACTCAAAAGGCCACCGGGAACAAGTTTTCAGACTGTTTGGTCACAAATATAATTACATTACATAAACATAAGTGGGTGGTTTCTAAAATCCCTGCCTTTTGGTCTGCTTATGAATGAAATCTTCACCTCTGGTCCCACTGAGACCAATTCCTCTAGAGAGGGTGATTTTTAAAGGATGCTCTAGTAACAAGAGTTTGCGAGCAAAAGCATGCTTGCACACAGGCACAGATGTGCAGGACTGCCTGGCACCGAACCAAACCGAAGGTTTCTAAAGGCCCTGACATAACATGCACAGAGGGAAGCTGGCTGACAACCAAAATCTCAAGTGTGTGTGTGTGTGTTGCTTTTGACTGCTCCCTTCTCTTAGCTGTTTCTGTTTAGTATGCTCAACCAATCAATCCCACGAGGGAAAAACAAACAGAACACACAAGGACACCCACCGACTGAGCATGAAATAAATTGAATTCAACAGTCATTACGTTTAGGCTCCCAGTGCCTCTGCAGGCCCCCATTGAGGCTAATGAGAGAGATGTAGATATGATGAGATGTGGGAGGCTGGGTGATATCATGGACAACTGCCCAAAATCCTTGAAAATCTATTCTGAGTGCTACAAAATGAGGCGCTGGAATAAAGTGACAAACGCAAACCTCAAAAACAGCCAGGGCGTAAGGGTGCCCCAGTCTCTCTGCGGATGACATGTGCGTTCTGCGGTGAGCTCCGTTAAAGTCCACGCTGGCTATGAGGTGTAGTTTGGAATCCACCCAGTACAGACGGCGGTTGGCTACATCTGAGGAATGCAAACACACACACATACACACAAACATGTAGATAGGAATTTCCCAAGCTGAGTAGAAATTGATTGTCTTTGCGGTAAGCACTCTCGCACTCTGACCGGCAAATCCCTTTAGGTGATATTGATTACTTTTTAAAATGTCAGATTCTCACCATTACACAACAGCAAGTTTTACTGTGTCGATCTATAACATCTGAAACACTTTAAATACCGTTGCAAAGCGGCCGCGATAACTTTGTTAAACTTCTTCTTGCTATTATCGTTAAACATTAATTCATGCCATTTCAATTACTTTTGACCTTTTACCAAAAATGAGCTGATTGAATGCATCGGCTCCTTTTCAGGCCCGTGCTTCAGGCACTTACACAACAGCTGTTGAAGAAAAGGGTAAAATATAGTGTAAAATATAAAGAAGAACAGCTGTTCTCCCCTCACCCAGTGAGATGCCATTGGGCCACTCAATGTTATCAGCCACCAGCACCTGTCGGTCCACTCCATTCATACCGGCCTTCTCTATCTTGGCTCGCGTGCCCCAGTCTGACCAGTACATAAAGCTGGAACAAAGACACCAAAGTCATTGTGTTATTGGTTTGTTTTTGTGTTGTTATAGCATTAGGGTTTCAGCATTGTTCTGGTAAGTGGTTCGGCAGTCGCTGTCACTGTGTCCTCTACTTAAATTTAAGTTTTCCTCTTTAGCTGTTTTTAACTTTGCTGGTTCAGTTCTACCAGGCATAAGTAGGATCCTTCTCTAACAAATAATAATAATAATAATATTCAACACACAGCAGTCATCTGTATCTGTTAAGAGGCCTGGACCAAAATATTTGTCCTGGCAGAATAAAAAAAATAAAAACTGCATAAGCAGAATGCAGCCTAAAACAATCATATACACTGTATATAAGACTGCAAAACCAGGACAAGGAAATGTCTTTTTCCCCATTACAGGCTGTGTAGCGAGCCTGTAGCAGCAAAGGTAATACCATCTAAGATTGGTGGAAATATATATTTTTTTGAAGGGGGCAGAGAAAAGGAGACATTTCTACAACAAAGATTACTGTAGGGAATTCATGTAAAAGATCTATGATAAGCACACTTGGGAGCTGTCCATTCAGCACCGCAAAAGTACAATACCTGTCAAAAGACCACTGATATTAGTGTTATCTGCCATACAAAATGTTCTACTATCTGCCACCTGCTCTAACTTATTTATTTTTGCAGCTTAAGCCAGGTTATGGTGTAACTGCAATTGTAAATGTACATGTAACAGCATACTGTTGCTAGGATTGGTGCAGCACAGGCTTCTCACACAATAACTTTCATGCTTCTGGCTTTTTTTTTTTTTTTTTTTTAATTCAAGCACTGACCTCTGACAAGTTGACTGCACTATTCTTTGCAGCCTCTGTCCTCGCTGATGGAGTATGTGATTAAGATTGAAAATCTGCTTATTAGATCACTCACCTTTGTGTACAGGACAAACAGACCATTTCATTATGAGTAGAAGTTGAGTGTTACATTTACCTGTGTGGCTGTGATCATTTACACCATTAACGTCTGTAAGTACTCTGGTTTAATTTGAACAGCCTCGGATGTGATTTATATTGGGCTTAAACCAAATCCCAACAGTGTTAACCACCAAATTTGAAAGCTGTTATGGTACGACTTCAGCATACTTCGAATGGTAATTGGGCAATATCAGTGAGCAATCAAAGCAGGAGAATACACAGTAATTTACATTTATTTCTATGTAAATGTTTATTACAGACATCAAGAGAATTTTGTTGGAAAGACCAAACTGTTATTCAGTGTCATTGTAAGCGTTTCTATGGTGCAATTATGATTGAGCCTGTGGTGTACCTGCCTCAGCGAAGCCCCTTTGTGTGTTTATTTTTATTTATTTTGCGGCTGTTTCTGTTTATCTGGGATTGGATCACCAGAACACAAAAGCTGCAGAATCACACGCTGGCACCATTTCATAAAGCTCCTCAGGCTGTGATAATCTTGGGCAGAATTTCTAAAAAAAAAAAAAAAAAAAAATACAAAAACGATCAAATCAGGATGTTAAATGGGTCACAATCTTGATACTCTGGATTCTCATATACAACAAAAAGCAGTCTCATACTGTATATTTATCATTAGATGTGGACCTGGAAGAGGATTACAGATATTCAATTTCTGCCTCTCAGGCTGAAATCACTTGACATATCTTTGTCTAAGGTTATCATCACTATCACGTATAATATTATAGAAGAGGACAAAAAGTATGGTATAGAAACAGATTGGAGGACATCCTATGTGAACTCAGTTTGACCCTATTTTATGCTCATATGCTGTGATGTGTTATGTAAATTCACAGCATGCAGCTCAGTGATTAACATACTTTTTTAAAATTTATAAGCCATGATAATTATGCATCCTGTCTTTCAGATCTGTAATGTTTGTTTTTGTGGGTCCTTTGAAAGACATTTGGTGTTGCATGCACACATCTCCACTTCCTCACCCATGGTGGGGATCCAGTGCTATGGCTCTGGGTTCGCTAAGGTCAGTGCTGACGAGGACACGCCTTTTGGTGCCGTCCACTGAGGCCACAGAGATGGATTTGTCCCCTGAGTCGGTCCAGTACAGGTTGTGTTGCAGCCAGTCCACAGCTAGTCCTACGGGGGTCTGCAGAGATGATTCCACCAGTGGCACCTGCTGGGAAGGGTCACTGGCCTCGTGGATGAAGGCACTGCAGGGGAAGGAGGAGGCGGAAATGCGGGAAGAGAGAATCAGGGAGAGTTTTGAGGGGATGAGAATATGTAAGGGATAATCTACATCAAACCAGCCATTATTGCAAAATCGATGTAAAGAAAGATTGTGAGGTGAAGCCTGGTTGACTGCCTGCTGGGCACTATTTTGTGATAATGAGTCTGTATACACAATCCTTCTTCCCACATGGCACCCTAACAGAAGATTTATTACTGTGAAGTATTGATTTTTAGTAACTGTACTGAGAGCCAAAGGATTTTAAATGCTTGTTTAAAAAATTATTTAGTACTGACTGGCCTCTTATAACAGCAGTAAATTTAGCAATATCAATCAATCAATCAATCAATGACACAATTATATAGCTTGCATGTTGTCTTTGTTTATGCAAGTGAAGTCTTCCTAATTTGACAAAATGTAAGCAGACAAAGTGATAACATAAACAGGACACACCCCAACATGTAATATATGATGATGATCCCTGAGACTGCAGAGCAAAGAATGGGGCTGCTATGGAAGATCCAGCCTTGGGCAATGTGCTGAGCAGGTTCATCCTGGGGTTAGCATCCTTCTTAGGTGGACCACTTATCAGAATAGACAAGGCCTCACTCAGGGTTTGCCCTGCTCACTAATGATTTGACCCCCAGCAGAGGTGTGAGACGAGGGCAAGAGAGCTGTGCTCCCAAACAGGAATTTCAATTTCAGTTTCCCCAGAGATTTCTTTTCCTCTTAACATCCATTTTATAAAGAGAACACAGTGCTCCAATTAGAATACACTCTGGGGAGAAAACGTAGTTGGGATAACAAAAGGAAGGATGGAATTCATCTAAAATAATGGCAGGCCGGCGCCATCGGCTGAGCTGATTAAACCTAAAAAACAACCAAAGAGTAAAGGAGAAGGTTCTAACTCCATCAAATACGGGGAAATTACATCAGTGTGGGATTTGTGAAGTAATTTCTCAAAAATCTAATAAAAGTAGAGTTCTTTTTAAATCAGATGTTTGAAAACCACGTGTCACACGTTTGAGTGGTTCATGAAATACACTTTATTAGAAATATATTACAAATATACTTTTTTTAAACATAGAAAAAAATCCAACCCAAAGTCCTTCTAGAAGCAAGCAGTTTTGGGGCAGTTACTTTGAAGCTTGATTAATTTTAATTTCAGTGGTCATGGGGACATATGAATTGCAAAAAAAAAAAAAAAAGACTTTGCCCCAAAACTTTGTCACAAAGTTCCCCTGTCAGTGTTACTTCCATCACTGACTTTGCCAGAATTCTCTCAGAGATTTCAGTGCCTTGTCTCTCTCTTATTATGGCTCTGGTTCATCTTCATATTTCAAACATATTTGAGTAGTCACTGACAATACAGGCATCTTGATTAAATGAGGCATGGCGAAAAATGCAAAAATTGCTTCAAAGATTAATAAACATTTGTCACACCCATGCTGTGCAGAATGTATTGTTTACGTTGCAATTTATCTGATACTTAATGACATTTGTGTTAGAAATCCTAAATACAGAAATCGCTCTTGTAAAAGTTTATTTCTAGAACTTTTTACATCATACAATTTCTACTCTTAAATCAGTTTCTCACTCTTTTTTTTTTACCTATAGATTTTCCGGTGAAATCGATCACACCAGAAAACGCGGTTGTTGGCCACGTCCAGGTCCAGAGCCACAGCATTCTTCTGCGTGGATACCACCTGACTGTAGTCCCTCTTCACCAAGTCGATGCGTCGGATCTCATGCCGGTTGGTGAAGAGCAGGTAAGGGCTTTTACCTGCAAGGGAAGAAAAGAACGTTTCAGGATCTGTTTTTGTGCAAGCATGCGCAAACAACACAAGCATGGAGTCGGGGTCAGAATGTGGATCAGCATAATGTGAAGTTCAACTTTTTAGTAGGAGGCAATTTATAAAATGAGCTTATTAGGATGAATACATTGTAAGTGGGAGGAATACATTAGAGTTGGGCTTTGCTTCAGTAATGTTCAAGCGAATCAGCTTTGACAGTTTAGGAGAGAAGATGGGCCATAGAAGATGGGTATATCTTATTAGAAAACTGCTCTCGTTCTGGTGCTCCACAGATCATCTATGCACACATCAACATTAATATGCTTCAGATTAGACACCAAGTGCAGCACTTTAAATCAAGTTAACCTTTATCCAGTGGGAAAAGTACATTGTCTGGACTGGAAGAAGCAGTGGCTGTGCTCTTTTGTCAATAATTTAACCCACATAGAGAAAGGACATGAAGAGAGAAAGGACATGAAGAGAGAAAGGACATGAAGAAGTAGACAACAGTAAGCTAGACTGATTGGTGTTCAGCACAGCATCAAAACGCTTGTGTGCTGAACTTAGAGCTGTTGACCCAGATGGGAAATGCTGCATGTCAGGGAATGATTTAGACATTCCTCTACAGTAATAACAATCAGGCTTCACTGCAGTGTTAAAAGCACTGGAGCATAACGTGCTGCTGCAGAGACTAAAGTCAATACTCTAAATATCATCTTTTTCACAAAGATAAACAACGTTAAGGTTGCATGATAGTACTCAATATCCTCCCCTAACAAGAGTGCAGGAACAATAATCCCTCATTAGAATCAGCTGAATAGTTGGTGTATTGATCAGGGTGTCTGTATGCATCATTAAGTTGTACGCTCCTTATTATCTTCGCCTTGCGAATATAGATCAGAGTTACCTTTGCATTTGGCTGCACCTCTTTAAACAGCAAGCTGTAGGCTTTTGCACAGGCAACAGAACAAAATGGACATGAGTGTGCATACGCATAGGCACACACTAATTTAAATAAGAGATTTTCTTGCCTTTTCTTAGCCCGCTAATGGAGAAAAATAACAATGTGTTACTGAGTGAATTTTAACCCAGAATGGTAATGGTAAGCTTTATGCCCAAATACCATAGCACACCTTAAACTGTATATACATACATATACAGTATATTACATGGACAGCTGATGGATCTGGCAGAATCTCAAAACCTCTAATGTAATCACTAGCGATTAGATTTTCCATTCCCACTTACTTGATTTTATCAGTACAGAAACTTTGAAAAAAGCTGGAAAAAATGTTTACAGAGACGGTAGCAGTTGATCAGACTGTAATTCAAGCTAGATGCTAATTTCATTAAGCTTGCTCACAATGGAGGGGTTTTACTAGCTCAGAAGGGGCATCTGAGGCTTGGCTATTCATGTAACAACAATTGGTCAGTGTACAACAAAGGCATTGAGTCCATTTGATAAATGAAAATGTCGTAATATATATGCTGTAGCTTGTCAGAACCTTTCTGCGTTGGGGAAGGGAGTGGTGGCGGTGAAGCTACGCAGGTGTAATATTTAATGTTCACCATCTTAGTTTACTGTGTTAGCATGCTAATCAGGACCAAAGACAAATTACAGCTGAGCCTGATTAGTCAAGTCTTTAGTCAGAAAGCAAATCAGTGGACAGCTGGTGAAAATGTGTGATTTCATGCTGCGCATCTAACATTTCATTTCTCATATCCCCAGTGTTAACCTGCATGTGGTGCTATAGGCAGGACCAGATCCATCACGATTCATCCGTCCTGAATGTATGACTGTTCTGAACTCTACCGGAGCACAGTGTGGATATTTACATACTGATAAATCTTGCAGGAGGACACGATAAAATTATTTTGTTACAGAGGGAGATAAACGGTTTCTTGCTTTCATCTGAGGTGTGATTGGTAGATTTGTTGTTAGCTATTAGCATGCACTGCTTTTAGCACTTCCTCTGAGAGTGTCATTGCTTCCTTTCACACCTATTTTTAGAGTTGTCTGTTTTGGATAAAGTCACCCAGGATGCATTTTAATCAGAACCACATATAAACAGAGGTCTTTCTATTTCCTCATAATTGTAGCCAGGAAAAGTCAAGTGGGTAAAAAAGACTAACAGAATGTTGCCTGTAGGGATGGTTTTATCTGCCTGGCTATAACTAAAGCCCACCTTTGTCTAGTAACATCTATACTGAGCCTATCTCTTTCTGACACTGCATGGTAATAGGATGGCAGCTGCAGGCAGATATCTCTTGGGGCAGATATGAAATTCTCTCATTAATGGCTCGCTTGCCTCGGTTTCCCTTTTGACAGTCTGTGTCGTAGCCTCATTGTAGTATCGCACTCCTGCACATCTTCTCTTTCTGCCCTTCCTTCCTCTCGCAGCCTAAACTTTGAATCATGACAGTGATGTTTGGGACCAAGCATTCTCAAAAACTGGCCATTACAATGACAGCATTTCCAACCCCACTAAAGGGGTAAATTGTCCCCTGCTGGGTTTATGGGCTGTCACAGCCAGGAGTCATTTTCATTGTCTCAAAACCGAGCGACTGAACTGCTGCATTCACTGCAGTTTGGATTCTGACACGCAGCCAGACACAGTTCTCTCATGGCCATGATAAACTGATAGCTAACACACTGGGCAGCCATGCAGAGAAAAGTACACAAGCGTTAACAGAGGCAAGTGGGCAGATACAGCACACACACATACATGTAAATGTGGAGCTTTGATATTAGTTTAGCTTAATTGAGGGAAATTAAACCGCAGCATTTGACAGCCACGGGGACAGAATCAACACATTTCATTTGACTGGCTGTTTCCTGCCAATTAAATAATAAAACTTTGCAGGGAAATGAAGTGTAAACATAAAATGGCCTCTGCGTACAATCCGCTTGCTAACAGCTTTCGGCCATAGTTGTAGGTCAAAGAAAATCAGCTGGCTCCTTAGCAGTTCACTTTGTTCTCCACGAGTCAGACAACTGTTATCAACAAGCTGAACGGGAGGCTGGATTAAATTGGTGTAATTAGCCTCCACTGTGACTCAGCCAGGTACCCCTGAAGATTTGCTATACCTAATTATAAGTGTTCAGCATCGCTAAACATCAGTCTGTCACTCGTGAAACGGTCTAATGGGACAGGACCCAGAGGACAAATTCGGTCTGAGAAAAACAGAGCAGTTGCCTTGGTGATGTGATGTTTGCCTTTTTTTTGTGTGCGCTGTTATGTCAAGTACACAAACAACTGCAGAGCAATAATAAGAATGTAACAGCAGAAAGATGTTTTCGGACTATGAGAAGAGGAGGTTAACAATGTGCTACAAAAGAGAGAGCGTTGCACTATTGAGGCAGTTCGATATCAGAGAAAACGCGCTGTTATCAAATACCTGAGGCAAGTTTATTTCGCTTGTATTGCAAAACAGGTTTATGGCATCTCTAACTTTGACTCTTCTACAACTTAATTCCTTTCTTCTTAGTCATCCCCGAGCTTAAATAGTCGGTCAGTCTAACTCACCTTCTGCCTTGCAGGTCTTGGTGACGGGGTCCATCTCGTATCCTTCGTAGCACTCACATTTAAAATCCCCCTTGTAGTTTATGCAGATCTGGCTACAGGCGTCAGGGTTCTCACACTCATCAATATCTACAGGGATGAGAGGGAAGAGAGGATTATCAATCAGCTGAGAGACAAAAACAGTCAGACAGTGACAGCAAGTCACTAATTCTCCCTTGTGAGCTGACAGATGAGAGTGGAAACTAAATTCAGAAAACGTAAATATAGGAATTCTTTTCAATGATATGACAGCTATAACAGGGGAGTGAACATGCAGATTTATGCTTGTAAATCTTAGAAACACGCTGCAATCTGAGGGAAGAAAAGAGTCCACAGGGAGGCGGGGGGGGGGGGGGCTGCTGACTTCTTATGACCTGATTCTTCTCTGGGTGTGATGGCGAGCTGCTAAAATGTTAGGAAGGGTGTGAAGGACATACTATATGCATGTGTGACAAAAGTAAGACTGCATAACTTCCCCTGTGGGAGTGAGAGGAAGGGCACAGAGACAGACAGCTAGAGAGCTGCAAGCTGCCCAAAGCAGCGCACCACGCAAATATACAGAGATCTATACTGGCTTGGTCGGCAGCCAGCCTGCCACTCTGTTTGGTCTGTCTGAAATACATTTTATATTTCTCTATTTACCTCCACAAGTCTTTTTGTCTAGTAGCCGGTAGCCGGTGGGGCACTGACACTCGAAGCCAATTGGTCGGTCCATGCAGACATGGGAGCACCCGCCGTTATTGATCATGCACTCATTCAGCCCTGGAAGACAAAGAAAAGGAGACAGGTGTCAAAAGCAGCCATTCATTTAAGAGGATGCTCAGGCAGTTGGTCATAGTTTGTCATCTCATTTAGAAAAGGACTTTTTCTGCTCTCCTCTTACCCCGTGGTGTAATGATTTTTAAATACGTATGTGTGGCACACGTGCAGAATATCATGATAATCTCGGCTCTCGACTCTTTTCCATCTTTTTTGGAATTCTTATCAGATGTTCTCAAAAGCAGAGAAGGAATCAAAGCGACACTGAGGCATCACACACAGTGAGCTTGTAAAGCTTGAGAATCAAGTCCATCTGCAGGGATGTGAAATATGTGTGTTGAGAGGGGATTAAAGCTGTGAACTGGGATTTTAAGATGTCCCACAAGGGTCTATCGCAGGAGGGAGGGAGGGAGGGAGCACATCTAATTTAAACAGGTGCGCTGCTTGCATCGAGGCGGCGGGATCCTAAAAATGACAGAAGCTGAAAAATGAAACGTGAAAACACAACAAACAACACACTCTCTTTTAAAACTAGGTCAAAGCAGCTGGCACAGGCAAGGTGGGCACACAGCAAATTAGACAGAGGTAGTCAGATTTAAAGCATAAAGTATTTTAACTTGACAGCAGGAAGAAAGCAAAAATCACTGACTCACATTCAAGGATTTGTGTTTCAACCTCCTTCAGAAATTTGTCAAATAAAGCTGCAGGTAATTTATCATCATAAGTAGCAGTTTTGTATTATTTTATTGCTGCACATATGGACATACATTCATTATTTATAAAGCTCTTTTATTCATGCTAGATTTGATAAAGGTCTGCTAACTGAGCGACTCATAAAGGGTAGGCTAACTCAGTAAAAGTGAAGATCAAAAGAAAGACATTTAAACGGTGAGGGAGGCTTTGTTTTTCAGAATAAAGCGAGGCTGCACAATGAGCAAAGGTTGACTGGAAAGGGCAAAGAAAACAGGATTAAACTTAATTCTGTCAACAATATGTTGCTCAGTCTAGTGTTACACATTTCTCAGTAGCCATTGAGCTTTACAGTATATCATCAGTCAGTGGAAGAAGAGCCACAGCAAACTCCCCACATAGACAATCACTGGTTCCAAAATGAAGCTTTATTAGTTGTTTATATTAAAAACTAAAATACTAAAATAAACATTTACTGCTTATCACTCCACTTTTTCATACTTTGGAAATCTGTAGTTCTCTTCAGCGAGCCAGGGTAGTAGTGTGTATGCTGTTGTGCCAAAATAATGAACAGGGCAAGTTGATGTGTTTTTTGTCATACAGGGACACAATCAGCGTCGAGCCCCGTCCAGCAGTTCAGAAGCACCTACAGTACCTGGCTGTTTTTATCCCTCTATGACCATGAAAGAACTCCTACAGGGACAGCTCCTGCAGCCGGCACACACACAAAGGCCTGAGCTGCCCTAAAACAGCCCACAGGTTCCTGGAATGTCGCCAAGTCTTATAATCCAGTATGAGGATTTTGCAAAGAATTTCATTTTGAGAACACCTGTAATGTTAAACTGCACACTTGTCACTTGGCACACTTAAATATGTAAATATGTTTTCATGCAAACTTGAATGCGTTTCTTAAAAGATTTTCTCATTGTAAAGAATTTGTTTTGGAATTGGAAGCAGTAGGAAAACCTGTGATACATATTTTCACTGGATACAGTGAACTTATTAGTATAAATCTGGCTACTGAGACATTTGGCAGACATGCATAATCTTTTGTTTCTAGTTACCTGATAATCATAAATCTAATATTTACTCCTGTTTACCTCTGAGTTTTGATACTGTCTCAGCTGCTAAATATTTTACATCTGTTCAGCAGCTAGCCATGAATGTTGTCTCTCTAGTATTTATTTTTGTACAGATAGTGTAGAGGGGGGGCTTTTGGGTATATTTTGGCTGAAAACAGCTGTATGCAGCAGCCAAAAAGAATATTATGAGAGCAGTGAGAATGAAGCAAAGCACTGAAGTTGCAGGAAAACATCAAAATAAAAAGCTAAAAGACTGAAATGTTCTTTAGTGCTGAGTTGGATTAAAAAAAAACATCCTATATTAACTATACAGTGCAGAGGTATCAATACACAGACCACATGTATCCAAGATGCTTCACCTGTAGAGCATTGTGGAGGATCTTTGCACAGCTTCAGGTCAACATTTTCTGTTGCAATAAAAATTAGAAATAAAGTTATCTATTCAAAGACTGACAGAAGGTAAACTTTGTGGGGACATGCCCTGCTTGTGCAAGTGCCAGCAGACTCTGAGAACTGCAACCGGCTGCATTAAATTCCCATCTCTAATTCAGCTGGATGGGTGACAGCAATCCGCCACTCACAGTGGCAACTACTCTCATTCTGTCACTTCAGAATTGCCAGCAGACAGAGGAAAAGACCACGATGTGGCTGCACTCATTCCTGTTTCTTTGAGAGGGGCAGAGGGGCAAACAAAGAAGAGAGAGACCCTGTCAGCTTTTCCCTGACCATCCAAGGACAGACAAAATTTTGAGGTCCCTTTATTTTTTCCGTCAGAATACAAACATGATGTCTCCCCTTTCCTCCACCGTGTCTCTCTTCTCACTCTCTCACCGCGGTAACTCGCTCTGCACTACCCACTTTCAGCCATTCCTCTGAGTGAGTGAGTGTGATGGTGCAGTGTTAGGAAATGAAGGTGTGCTGAGTAATGGTTCAGTAATGTGGTAATATGTCATTATTTCTAATGAGTTGGGCAAATGCAGAAAATATTTGATTGAGCGTGGAGAGAAATGCATTGTCTTTATTCTCCCTGAAGTAAGGCTGATGCGGCAAATGCAATCACGCCGAACACCGAGTAATAACGCGTGTTTCGGTGCAGCGGGGTGTATCTCTATTTGTTTTCTGTCCGTGCCAGTTGGCCAACATGTTGGGAGTAAATGGGTGAGAGAACGGAGTGATGAGGTAGGTATGAGTGGACATGCTTTTAATGAGCTGAGAATAAGACCTGAGCAGAGGAGAGAGGAGAGAAGGAGAAAGAAGTGGAGGTAGGTAAGGAAGGGGAGAGAGAAAGTGAGGAGAATGGCTCTCTGGAATATCTGTTTCGGTCATGTAATTTCCATCTGTGGCAGAGGTCAGACTATTCTGTCAGCTGTCACTTCTCAGTCTAAAGTTTAAGATTCTCTGAGGAAATATAATTCTATGAGAGTGGAAGTCTGCCTTTCACTCTCGTGGCAAAAAAAAAAAAGAAGCAGCACTGGACTTTTTAACTCAAACATCCACTTCCATTCTCATGGTCTGTAGTTTAAAAGCAAAGGCAGAGGAAGTAAAGTGGGGCAAGAGACCAACTGACCACCCAACTATGCCAGTATTCCACATTCTTTTTAAGCAGCAGATCACAATATTCGCATTGCCTTCACTCAAAAGCTATTTTCATTTCATGCAGTTGGATCGGACATTAGCTGATCTTTAACATCCCAGCTCCCCAGTACATTATAACTGCATTGCTGTGTGAATAGCTTAGCATTTATTTTTTCTTATTTATGTGGATCTATTCTTTCTCTTGACAATCCTTTCTTTAAAGATACAGTATAACACATTTTAGGGTCAACTTGAAAGAAAGGCCAGTATCAGACATGCCCATATATCAGCATTATATCCTAAATGTTGCCAATACAAACAAAAGCAGCAGAATTTTAAGCTGAGTTTTAAAGATAAGACATTTTTATGAAAGTTTGACCTTATTTTGACCTTGAAGAAGAGGTCAGAGGTCCAAAGTGATGTGATATTTAGATTCCCCATATATCATTCCTTATACACCTTTATGTTGTCAATACAAGAAATTGCACTAAGTAACAGTTTTAAATGGCTCTATACAGCATTATTATCGCTTTGACCTTCATATCTGTTGTTCATATTTGACCATTCATACCTCCTTCATTGACCTTGAAGGAGAGGTCAGAGGTCAAATGTGACACCGTATTTTTAATCTTTATACTTTCTATATGTTGAAAATACACACACACAGTTGTAAGAATCATAGTTTCTAAGTTATAAGGCTTTTTGTCCATTTTTTGACCAAGAAATCATTAAGTTGGCCTTGAAGATATTGGTGGATGGAAGCCAAATTTTAATGGATTGTTAACATGACCCCACTCTACACCCCTACGCAGTTTTTAATCAGAATTAATTAAAAACTGTTTGAGTTATCGTGCTGACAGACAGACACGCACGCACACGCTACCAAAACATAAAACAGACAGAAATGTAGCTTTTTTTTTGTTTTCCATTGACAACCTTGTTTTTATGAGAGCGAACAGCTGACACGCTGCTACAATTTGACAGTTTTTGCACTGCTGACCAGAGATTGTGTTTCTGTATCATTAACCAACACAACCAACCGTGACATTTCATGCTCTTTTGTCCTCATTGTGAGGTTAACTTAAAACACCGTCAGGAAAGCGGTTCTGGAGATAAATACTGTATCAGCAGTTCAACTTCCAATCCTTACCTCTTCAGAGAGTGCTTTTTTATTTATTTATTGCAATTCCACCTTTGGTTAAGAGATGAAGGTGGAGACAGGAAGACAGATTACCATAAAGCGAATGAAGACTTTTCCTACAGTTTGATGATAATTAGTACATGCAGGCTCTTGTTCTGATCATCGGAGGCTGCTGCTAATTTGAGTGTGCCTCCGCATGCTTTGAAATGCAAGGTAACAGAAGGGAGGTAGTTGCACTTTGTTACGGCAAACACGATTACGCAGCTACATTAACTGCTTGAATCCATTTACAACAGATATGCTCTGTCGCTGCGTGGGGCTCACACGACGGCACACAAATGGTAACAGACAACCCTCATCGAATACTGTTAGTAATCAAGGAAAACCATTTTTACATTCAGGCAGACGGAAGTGTAATGAATTCAGTTTTTCTGAAACAGCTTGTAGTAGCCATCTTACCACATTCTTTTTTGGGCTCATCTGATCGGTCCTTGCAGTCCTTCACAGAGTCGCACACCTTGGAGCTGTCAATGCATTCTCCATTCTTGCATAGAAACTTCAGGGGTCCTTCACATTTGGTGGCTGGAACAGAAAAGGCAGAAGACAGATGAGCATCCGCACTATACACTTCATGAAGCTTTATTTTATTTGCATAAGTTGCTGCATACTGATTCAGAGCCTTGCGCATCAACAAGTGTGTGAAGTCAAAAATGAATAGCTCCAGTCACCGAATTATTATTGAAACAAGTTGGAGCAAAGGAAAAATGGTTTCCACTGAGATATTCATATCGCTTTGCATAAAAAATCCTAATGTAATAATAACTACATTTTAATTTCGGTCCTGTTTCACAGTGTCAGGGTTTAATTTCCTGCAGTTTAATTTTGCGCTATGATTTTAAATTATGCAACACAGTCAGATGAGGGAGAGGTACGGAAATTTGTCCAAAATAAGCACCGGGTTGGATCCATAAAGTTTCCATTATAGCAAATAATTCATACCGCATGTAAGTTTCTTTAAAGGATATTCCGTTTCATGAAATGACAGCCTATTTTTCATCCTGTTGTTTACATATGGAGCAAAAGCTGCTGAATAGCCAGATGCCGTACCTTTCCTCTCTGTGTGGTTCCCTCTTCTCTAGTCAGAGTGATGAATATGAGCAGTTCAAAGTTACAAGGCCAGAGGAGGAAACTTGCTCAGAGCGCACCCTAAAGCTTTGAAGCCAGTCACAGTTCACCAGTTAAATCAGTCTGATACGGAAAGGAACAACTTGGAATGGACTTTATAGTGAAACAGAAGAAATGAAATAGAAAAGTGAGTAAAAGTTGATGTGTTGGAGCAAGCAGCAACCTGGAGGCCTTAAAAATGAAGAAAAAGTGGAAGCGCCAAAAACTGCAGTTCCTCAAATCCACACTTACGCCTGGTTCCATGAATGTGATTAGCTCAATCAGCTGGCAGAACATGCTAATTGTACTAGTGCATCTCAATAAATTAGAATCTCATGAAAAAGTATATGAAATTTTCCAACTTTCATATACAGTGGTACCTTGACATACGAGTTTAATTCGTTCCGTGACTTTGCTCGTAACTTAAATTGCTCGTATGTCAAAT
>JAVDPK010003049.1:46496-56594 GCA_034780415.1 Cichlasoma orientale | reverse complement strand
TTTCGACCAAGTGACCGCTCGTATCTCAAAAAACTCGTTAGTTGGGACACTCGTATCTCAAGGTACCACTGTACTGTATTCTATATTCATTACGCATAAAGATTTCTAGACTGTTTTGTTTTAATTTTGATGCCAGTAACGTTACTGTACTTAAGTAGAATCTTCAGGTATCTGTACTTGAGTATTTGTTTTTTGACAATTTTTTTAGTTTTACTCACTGCATTTTTACACAAGTATCTGTACTTTCTGCTCCTTAAATTTTCAAAACAGGCTCGTTACTTTAGGTTTAACACATTTGAGGAGAATTATTATGCACCATCACTGCACGCCTTGAAACATCACACCGATTTGAACCTAAATGGAGGGAACAATAACACATAAAATACAATTCTGTTGGTGTAATCATCACTGGTGTTATGGCATACAAAGAGCCAAAAAAAACATATAATTTATGCATCATTTATAGCACTACAGTCAGGGGTTAAAGTGGGCCGGACTGATATTGATGTGGCAGGCAGGTAGTTTTAAATGCAACATTTCTAACAGCTCAATAAATATCAACAAACAGTGTGTCTATTAGCTAAAGGTCGAGCTGCTTTATTTCCCAGAGATAGAAAACAACGTGCGATAACTTCACTCAGAGATGGAGAAAGATGTAAGAAAGACAGAACAGGAGAGGAACAAGAGAGGTTATATTTAAAGATAAGAAAGAGTTTTTTGAATAGATATTGGATCTGTATATGATGTGAAGTTACGTTTTGTGAAACGTCCTGCAAAACAGATTGAGGTACAATAACTTTGTGTTATTCAAATGTTGCATGAAAATACTGCAGTTTATTGCATCATAAACAGGTTAGTTTGCCGTACTGTGGTGAATGTACAGTAAAGCTCTGTGTCGGACTGTTGCACAGAAGCTGGGCTGTTCTTGGTTAGTGTTAGGTTTCATCAAATCAAATTTAAGCTGATGATGCTTAGATTAATTCACTGAATTCCACCTTTATACTAACTGTCTATAGTGTCTGGTGTAAAGACAGTATAACAATCTGTATAACCACCTGTCTTATGCTCTGAGTACATTTCAGAGCCTGTACTTTTTCACTTTTATTTGTCTAAAGAAGTTGAATCAGTACTTCAACTTTTACCAGAGTATTTTTTTGAGTATCTGTACTTCTGCTTAAGTGAAGAATGTAAGTACCTTTGCCACCTCTGCTTAAACCTCATGAAAATCAGAAATCCAGTATCTCAATGAGAATAAGATTTACAACACAGAAATGTCCAACTTCTGAAAACTACGGCCATTTACACACTGCACCCAAATCCTCACAGACTGCAGAAACTTCACACCGACTACAATCACCCTGGATTCTGTGCCTCTCCTCACTTCCTCCAGACTCGAGGCCCTTGAAGAGGCAGAACAGAAGATCAAACCCCTTAACAGCCAGCTTCAGGTATGCTGCTTCATTTTACTTCGCAATAATACCATGTTTGATCCTAAAAGCTTCACAGTAATGTAATTTATACTGTGTTTCCCCTTCTTTACAGAGACAGAAAAGGAGGACAAAGACAAGGAAAGAAAGGAAGATTAAGAACAGAAGGGAAAGAAAATATTGAAAGCAAAGACGATGAGAAGGTGAAGGAGAACAGAGAGGAGTGAAGAAAAAATAATGGCTGGAAAAAGAAAAGATGGTGTAAGAGGGGCAAAAAAGAAGAACAGGGGTTGGTTCAAGCCTAAACCCTTACCCCTTACTCCCTTCCTACCTTTTTACTCCCTCTTCCTTCTCCTCCATGCCTCCCAGCCCTAACCCTTACCCCATCTCCTTCTGTGTACATTTTTAAACAAATAGTGCAGTATTGCAGTCTGTGTAAACCGTTTTGTTCGCTGCACTCTGTGCTCTGAGGGAGCGTATTCAAAAAAGCATAAGTCTTATTTAAGCAAGCAAGATTCTCATCAAATAAGTCCAAATAGATTACATGTCAGTATAAACACTGTTCATATAAAGGGGAAGTTTGGAGTGTCAGCCTTTGTCTTTGAAGGACTTTGACTTTTCTCAGAGTGTTTTTCAAGGCTTCTCCTCACCTGTCTGTCTGCCCCAACGGCTTCCTGATTGTTTAACCAGTAAGTCGGTTAAGGTAAGGTAACCAATCAAAGCAGAGCATTAGCACAAAAACCAATACCAAACTCAAGCTTTATAACTGTAGTCCACATGTCCAATTTTTTAATCCACTTGGACTTTTTTGAAATACAATTTATTATTAAAAAGGTAATTTTGTATGACATAATCTAGGACTAATTAGGATTTTTAAGGATTAGAGTTTAATTTTTGCTGTGAGTCGGGCTTCACTGGTTCCTGCACAACGTGATTAGATTAGATCGAAACTATCGAACAAGGTGGAAAATATTTACAGCAGGAGAAGCAAGCAGGTACTGCAATACAACGTCAGCTGGAAGACTTTAGTCATCAAAACCACGCAAATATCACAGGTCTTGTAGCCAAAAATAATCCTCATGGGCTTTTAAAACTGCTCATGTTGCAACGTATTTCACATAGGCACGTGCAAAAGGCAGAGACAGAGATGCATGAAGGAAGACGACAGGTGAACAGGCATGGAGGACAGATGAACCCACCGTTAACGCATCCAGATTCATCGCTGTGGTCGGGACAGTCGTGGACTTTGTTGCACTGCTTGGTGCCATGGATGCAGGAACCATCACCACACTGGAATTCATCAGGACGACACGTCAACAGAGCTGCAAGAGGAACACGCAGAGAAAGAAGGGAACTGCAATTTTAAATTCGATTTTCACGACTTCAAGAGGAACATAAGATCATGTGGTCAAAACCAGTCCAAGACCATTTGTGGCATCTTAATCAGTTTCCTTCTCTCTATATTTCCCTCTCTTAAAAAAGAGCAATTGCTTCAAAAACTTTCCTTGAAACACTCAAAAATATTGAGAAATGGCACATTCTGCATTTCTATTAATTCACAGTCTGTGTAAGGCACTGCCGAGGACAGAGACAGTCAACCTGAGGGCGTGTGATGAATGATTTTCAATATAGTAACACAAAGATGGAGGCTCCGAGAAGCCACACCAAATTTTATTAATATCCCAAGCACAGACAAGCTTTTCATCAACAGTGCCCGGTATGCTCATATAACTCCCTCTAAACCGCACTAAAAAGCAATATATGTGACAGAGGGATATGATTAAGTGTTATCACAAGATGAACAGGACACAAGAAGCGTAATGGAGCCAGGGATGATGCAGTCTGGACACACATGTCCACACATACATAGGATTGTCCTTTTTTCTATGCATGTCTGAGATGAATCTAGAGGTCTGACTGGGCAATAAACTGGTGCTGCATACAGATATAGATACAGATGTGCATGCTGCATATTCATAAGCGTGTAGAAGCAATAGTGTAAAATGATGAATCACAGCGTGAGCATTTGTCCTCTGCTGACAAGCTGGAAGAAAATTCCATTTTTAAGACAAAGCAATCCTCATACAGACATGAAAGTGTGTGAATACACCAAAGGCAGTGAACATAGTTTAAGTATAAATGGGCTGCACGAGAACTTGTGGGCAAAGATGACCCTAACCACCCCCAGCCTTCCTCCCTAATGCAGATATTCTGTTGGCGAATAAAACATCAATCTCTTGTAAAGTGCAGCTTATATGACATCGCACAGAGTGGGAGCTGTGCGTTTGATGTGTGCACCACACATCTTGATAATGAATAGTGGGACTATCTGGGCTTCACACTCTGGCTTAGTGAGACAGGGGCTTCGGGGCTCCCCCATCCATGACCAGCTAATAGGAAAACCTGTCTTATCACAAGGCCCCATCTTCACACTGTGTTTATCAACAGAAACACATTCTTTACCTGACACATTAAGGGGGGGGGGGGGAGAGAAAACTCAATATCAACTCCCAGCAGAGAGGAAATGTGCTAAATGACAGAGTGTCATCTCAGAGCAGGGAAGAAATATTGCTGTTGAAGATCATCTATTCTGCCATCTCAAAGCAAACAAATAAAAACAAAATAAAAAGGTGGGTTTAGGTTTAATTACTTCATCTGAAAATATTTGCAGAAGTACTGCAGTATATTCAGAATCAACAAAACCTAATCAAACCCATCCATAACCTGACATCTTACAGATTAAATAATAATACATATGAAAAGTGCAACGCTACCAGGAAGAAAACAAGGTTGTAGACATAACCATGGTTGTAAGAGCAGCCTTAAATACTTGTGACTGTTTATACAGACTTTGATAATGTAGTATAATTGTGTACTGTATAGCACTGTTTATAATGGTATGCAATAAATCTGTGTACTTCACTATTGTGTATTAACATAAAATAATGTAATTCAAGAAATGAAGAAAATGCTGGTGGCTGGCTAGTTCAGTTTCCCAAATTGAAAATGTGCTTTTCTGATTTATTTTATGATTTAATGAGTTTTTTTTGTGTGTAGAAATGTTCAAAATTACTGCTGGATGCAGCAAACCCAGGCAAATTTTATTAATACCACCACGAGCATGTTACAGAATCAGTCATTCTATATTTGCTAGGTATGAGCTTCCTGTCTGCAATCTGCAAACTGAAACACCCCCATTTCTTTTTAAGGTAACATATATTTTTTTGATGTATTATGGAAGCGGTAAAACTGTTAAAGGAAAGAATCCTAAAGCAAAAAAGAGAATTTCATGAGAAAGTAAAGGAAGCCAGAAAAAGCACAACTTTCCATTGTGTTTACTTCTGACTCCAGTTAAGAAAAAAGAAAAAGTTTGGCATCAAATTTAATGCAAAAATCACACCAAATGAAAAAGAAGGAAGCAGGTACAGTCAGTCCCAGGAAAAGAAACTCACTGCAATTACTAAAAAGACATGCATAAATGGGACATGTAAGTGATATATAGGTTTCACCCAAAAAAGATAAAAGCCTTTTTTAATGAATATGGTTTTGATATGGTAGCATTTAAGCCTGAGGTATGGGTAAAATGAACTTTGTTTCTTCTTCTGTTTTGGCCTTTGAAGTGGTGAAAACTGGTACAGAAAAAGGCGCCTATTAGAATATATAAAAACTGTACAGCGCTTAACAAATATATTAGACCACCTGCCATTAAAAACAAGAAAACACAAATATTTAAAAATAAATCTGTCAAACCCTGGTTTAAAACTAAAAATGACTGAATTCACGTGTTTTTTTTTTTTTGGTTTTTTTACCCACACCGGACTTCTCTCAGAAGTCAGAAATTCATCAAGCCTAACATTCGACCACTAAAGCTAATTTTTCTGTTCAGGAATGCAAGTAAGTAACTGTAATTTGGCATCGTAATCAAAAAATAATAACGTGCTTTATGGTAAATCTGAAAATTCATGGATAACAACAATAATTATATTTTAGCATTAAAAATGTCATTTTAATTAAAGAGCAGCTTAAAGAGCCCATACTGGTGGATAAACTATTGCAGAAACATTAAAAATTACTTTGGTAATTACCAACACTGTTAATTTGGGGAAGCTGTGCCATAAACCTTACACTGGTGGCAGTCTAATAAATCTGTTAAGCACAGTATATAAAACTAAAGCTTTAGTTCTCAGTCCATAGTTTGTGTTCTTTCCATTTAATCATCTACAATATTTTCCTATTATTCTGATTATTACAGTATATGGACAAAAGTATGCCAAACCTCTTAATCCTTGAAGTTAGGTGTTTTCACCCCCAAAAACATCAAGTACCTAGCCATGCAGTCTGCCTTTGCAAACATTTGTGGAAGAATGGGTCACTGAATTTGAGAGAAGTACTGTAATAGGCTGCTTTCATTGATATTCCACAATCAACTCTAAGTGCTATTATTTCAAGGCAGAAGTGTAAAGTTACAAAGTGCTGAAGCGCACAGTGCGTAAAAGTCGCCAGCGCTCTACTGACTCAATAACTGCCGAGTTCCAAACCTCCTCTCACATTAACATCAGCAGAGAAACTGTGTGCCAGGAGCCTCGTGGCATGGCATGATCGCCATCCAATTTATAAACACAGAGAATCTGATTCAATCTGCGATGAGCGCAACTCATCTGCAACGGGATGCTTTGCAATAGGCAACTGAACTGGTTACCAACTAGTTATACTCTTATAAAATTTCTTCACATGTACAAACTCAGGTTAAACCATAATGATGAAAATCAGATGTGTGTGTAAACATTTGTAGGTACCGTTTAAGCACGGATTTCTGCATATACACTGTTTGAATGAGGCCCAGTCAGTCTCTGTTTCTCTATGTTACACAGCATGGGATATTCACATTCTCAATTTTAATGTGGCTACTCTTGTCCAGTGTCTACTTTTGTTCTCCAAGCCAATCAGCTGCTCCACCCTGTTTTTAAGTCACTGTCTCACTCTCCCCATCTCTTGGCACTCGATCTCATCCGGGTTCTCCAGCATGTCTCAACTAATGTCTCCATCAGCCATCTGCTAACTCTGCTTCACCACCAGCAGATTGTACACTCCAGGGGTTCAGCCACTATCTCCAACTTTCATCTGGAATTCGGCACTATTATGTCACTTCTCATCTGAGAATAAGCGCAAAATATGCTTCCATTTTGCATGCTCATATTTCTGCAATAGATTTAGCTCTTTTTTTCTCCTTAATTAACTGCAATTAGATTTAATGTTTTGTAACTACAAATAGTTCAATAATTTTTGTACTGGTACAAAAAGCAGAAATAAAAACTCACGGCAGTCAGACTCATCAGATTTGTCTTTGCAGTCCGGATCTCCATCACACTTCCAGGTCAGTCGCACACACTCCCCATTGGCACAGCGAAACTCGCCAGCCGTGCAGTTAGCTCGGCGGTTAGGGAGGTATGGGGCCCCATCACCTCCGCAGCGCTCGGGCCCCTCATCTGAGCTGTCGGAGCAGTCCGGGTCACCGTCACAGCTCCACATGAGCGGCACGCACTCTGAGGTGTTACAGCGGAGATGGTTGGGCCCGCAGGTGAGAGGAGAGGTGCACTTGAGCTCATCGCTGCCGTCGCCGCAGTCGTCATCACCATCGCACACGAAGACAGTGGCTAAACATTTGCGGTTGGCACACATGAACTCGCCGCTGGGACAGGCCTTGGCATCTGGAGGACCAACAGAGAGAACAAACTCACACAAGGGGCTGCATATTCTGGTCTCACGACAGTGAAGCCGGGATGGCGCAGCATTTATTATCACCACTGTGCATTACCCTGTCTTCTCTAGTTGCTGAAAAGGAAATCTGAGGGTTTTTCTTTAAAGGCCTTTGCTTTTAATCTTGTGCAGATTGCCATGGCACAACATAAAACTACACAAAAATGTAACAACCAGAAAACTGTACATTTTTGCTCAAAGTAAATAGAAAAGTTTCAGGACTGGCTACAGCTGCAGGGAGCTGAGAGCAAGTAAGACCAAGGACTTATTGGCTTAAAGTCATTTCAAACAGAGGGGCAGAGAGACAGAAATAGTTTCCCAGACTGGCTAAAAGTCAATAATATAACTGAAACAGAGGGAAAGCTGGGAAGGATGATGGTGATTAGGAAAATAGTGAGAGGCTTTCTCTCCTACCTTTTCCAGGGTATTTTTCTGTATCTAGTCATGTCTAACTGAAAGCACTCTGGATGTGAAGAAAGTCAGGGTACCCACTGTGAGCCCATAGGTGCACTGAGGCTGGCACAGGGAGAGGAAGGATTTGATATTTACACAAACCACAGGGAGTGCAGCTTTAACGCCAATGCCTTTGGCAGCTGCGGCTGGTTACTGGAAAGGATTGCTGTTTTGCTGCATTTTACACAGAATCAGCAAATCATAAAGCAGTAGCATATTGTCACTGACCTGCAGCAGAAACCATGTATCTTCCAAGTATTAACTGTGTACACTATTTTAAACTACTACTGATCAAAGCAGGGGGGAAGTCTTTAAATAGCTGCAGATTAAACTGCAACATTTCTGCATCAAAAGCATCGCTGCTGTCAAAGGTACTGATAAGCCGAAGACCACAAAACAAGCAGCATCAAAACCAGCTTAGAGCAAGAAAAAAAGGAGAAATTAAACATCTTAATATAGTGAAAAATCATGAGGACCGTGTGCCTCTATGCTAAACTAAGTGAACATATCTAGCAAAAACTCTGGATGCAAGATAGTGTCCTACTTACTATCCTACGTAATCACACCATATGCTAGAATTACAATTTATTTTTTCTTTGCTAATATCAGTGTTAATTAATTCACTTACATGAACATGACCGCCACAGAAGCATGGGAAAAAGCAACTGATGTGAACATAAGTGTCATGGATTCAGTTCAGTGACTGGGTTTCTAGTTATTAATATTAAAGAAGCTGCATCTGACTCTCAAGTGTCTGCTGTCCCTGGTACGCCTCTGCCCACAGTCTATACTAATTTGGCACTAAATAATTAAGGAGATTTAATGAACAAGTGCGTTATTACACAAGGGGAAGGCCATTAGCACTTTACATCGGCGCCCTGGTTGAATTCCAGTTGAGGCACAATTTCAAGATTTTTAAGCAACTTTGAGCCCACAGACCATCTGCTGAGGATGTTGTACAAGGCACCGGGTTTTAAATCATAAATAAATCACAGAGGGAACAAGCACTTCACCCAGTGGATGTTTAGTCAAATTTATTATACTATTTTCTATTTATACACAGTGTTATATCTGCTACATAGCACCTTCCTACTCAACTCAAGCACTCAAAGTGCCTTCTACTACAAGTCTCATTCATACAGCGCTGTTATCTCTGCCTAAACACTTTAGCTAACATTCACATGCACACTCAATAACCTGACGGCTGTATCAGGGACAACCTGGGGTTCGGTATCTTGCCCAAGGATATTTTGACACATGGATCACTAATTTTTACAGCCCATCACACTGTCACGAACAGAGCGTCTCGTCGAGGACAGATGAACAATGATGCAGTTTTGGGTGCATTTCAGTGAAAGACTGACTACACAAAACTCCTCACAAAATGTGCGTATTTCTCTTTTTTGAGCAACCAGGTCAGAAACTTCTGGGAAGAGGCGTCACTGCTGAGTGTGGCAAATATAATTTCCTCGCTTTAAGCACCACGAGGCACGTTTGATTTCGTTCGACTGTATTCAAGAGACAGCGAACACATTTACAGAAGACAGCTCCAAAACTGTGCAAACACACGCCAGAACTATTTAGATGGATAAACAGCACCACAGGCCGGAGAAAATATTATATACATTTGATTTTGGGGGTAAACGGTCCCTTAACCTTATGAGGGCTAAATTCTCTCCATCAGTGATGCTCCTAAGCCTAACACATTCTACCCAACCTGTCCTCCAATCCAAACGATAAGATGTTTGTTCCAAAGTGACCTATACAGTACGAGCTTTCCCAAAATGAGCGATCCTACATGTGGCATTGCATGTCATGGCAGTGTGTAATGTGGCTGTAGCTCAGGAGGTATAGCAGGTTATCTACTAATCTAAAGGTTGGTGGTTCGGTCCCCATCTGGATGCTGAAGTATCATTGGGCAAATGCTGAAGTGCTTGTGTGAATGAGGCATGTTGTACGAAGTGCTGTGAGTGTTTGAGTAGAAAGAGGTCACTTTATTTTAAAACACAGGTTTGGTCCTAAAACGTGCCTGCAAAAACATCACATGAGGTCATTTGTTAAAGGAGGACAGGCTCACTCAACCAGAATATGCCATTTCTTGATTTTAATTTGTTCTGGACTCCGTTCACATCCTTAAGTCACTGAGGACTTTATACTGTACTGGTGACACTCAGTTGCATGCTACCCCTTCCTTTTTAATTCCTTGGCCGGGAGAGCCTTTCTTATGACAACCATTCTGGTAGTCAGAGGCTGGCAGCGTAACCCACTTAACTTCTTCTGGCAGCTTTGATTATGGGAGATTGTTGCCAGCGGCAACCAGCAGCTCAGATGTAGTGGGCAGGAATGACTGGTCGTTCTACTCACGTTAGCATTACAGCTGCTGAGTGTGTGTGTGTGTGTGTGTGTGTGTGTGTGTGTGTGTGTGTGTGCGTGCGTGCGTGCGTGCGTGCGTGCGTGCGTG
>JAVDPK010003049.1:0-41475 GCA_034780415.1 Cichlasoma orientale | reverse complement strand
AGAGTAGAATGGGAGGCAGAGCCTTCAGCTTTCAGGCCCCTCTTCTGTGGAACCAGCTCCCAGCTTGGATTCAGGAGTCAGACACCCTCTCTATTTTTAAGATTAGGCTTAAAAATTTCCTTTTTGATAAAGCTTATAGTTAGGGCTGATCAGGTGACCCTGAACCATCCCTTAGTTATGCTGCAACAGACCTAGGCTGCTGAGGGGTTCCCATGATGCACTTAGTATTTCTTGTTCAATCACCTCTTTTCACTCTGTTTATACCCCACACTGCATTTAATCATTATTATTAATCTCTGGCTCTCTTCCACAGTGTTTTGTCCTGTCTCCCTCCCCTCATCCCCAGGGCACTATATAAATAAAATTGAACTGAACTAAACTGAATTGAACTGAATCGAATTGAATGATGATGAGATAATGAGTGTTATCCACTTCACCAGTCAGTGGTCAAAATGTTATGCTTGATCTGTGTATATACCTTTGTATAAATGAAAACATAAACACAGCAGGACCCTAGTTTTAGACCACAGGTATTAGTATTTCTAAATGCTGAATAGAGGCCATGTGAACCCCTAATAGAATTCTAAAAAGGGTGGCCTGCAGGCCGTTCGTGGCCCTGGGCAAAATGAAGTGTAGCCTGTGAGTATAAAATGGATTGCTTTAAATTTCATCACTTTCTTATCTACTATTTTGGAAATCACAGTAACCTAAATCTTTCTAGCAAATATAACTGGTTTCACAAAATGCCACCCCTCTAATGGACTGAATTTTATGAGTAGAAGTTACACTTACCAACAAAAAACCCATTCTCTGAACAAACACGTTGCAAAGACCACTTAAATGTGTTGAAGTGAGAATGTGTGAATTTCAGTGTTGGGTGTAACGGGTCATTACTGTAAACACCTTACATTTTTCAGTACTGCAGTAATGTAATGAATTACTGCAGTAAATTCAGTAATCATACTACAGTTACAATAACATTGTTAAAAAGGTTCTGCAATTATCTGCATGATGCCTTTTACTTGTGTACTTGTGCTGCAATCAGCTGAAATCAGTTCCTGAGTAGGGGAGGGCAATGGTGGAGAGGACTATACCTTATGAGGAGTGGAGATATGAACATTACTTTTATTTTTATCTCATTTTATTGAGCGTGATAGTAAAGTGAAAACTGCATCCAGGACAGAAACAACTGCATTATGCTGCTAATACAATTTCAGCTCTTCACAAACATCTGCACACACAGCATGCGAACACAAAGCTAGCAAAGAACCCAGAGTGGCATTGAAGCTTGGTGTGTGTCGACCCCAGGCCTGCAGCCAGAGCCTGATCTTCAACAGGTAACAAAGGCAGTGATGAGCAGTCAGGCTGGCAGCACTGTAGCCTCCGTTTCCACCTGCATGTGTTTGTACAGAAGAATCTCTGTGGAGATCGCTTTACGTCTCTTTGGACTGGTTTTTCATTTTGCTTTTTGTTGTTAGCTTTGTGTTCAAACTTGGACACTAAAAGAAAGCTCGTATGTGCGCTGTCACTAGGATAGGGATTTGTGTCAGTGTGTGGTACTGTAGACAAAAGCTTATATTGTTAACTGGTAATTATGCAACAATGCATTTCAGATCATATACTGGCGTAACGCAAAAGTGTAATGAGTGGTGTAATAAATTACTTTCTCTGGAGAGTAATTAAGTAACATAAAGCATTACTTTAAGAATATAATTAACAAGTAATGTATAATACATTACTTTTTTAAGTAATGATGCCAAAACTCATATATTCGAATATAGTCCTCAATCATATGGTGGCTTCTTAAATGGGCACTTCTTGAGAAGCACTGCAGTACTTAAAGAGAAGGATTAATTATCACTGATAATTCATCCCCTTAGAATTATAAGGTTCTATCTGCATTCTGACCAGTTTTGAGATCTTAAATAATAGAACCTTATAATACCAAGTTAAAGCTTGATTTTGCAGATAGAACCTTTTTGTTTTGTGAATGAAATGGCCAAAGTTGTATATAATTGAAAAAATCTCTTACATATTGTTGATTAGCGATCAACGAAAAAGAATATAACAATAAGTCAATTTTGTCAAAAAATGTCAGATAGAACCTTATAATTCTAAAGGGATGAATTGTTAAACAAACCTCTGCTCTCAAAGTTGAATGAGGTAAGCTAACTGTTTTGTGAACATCAGAATACTACTGGTGCTGCCATTACATATTAATCAGGTATAGCCCAACACTGGAGTCACTGTGCAGCTCAGTGAGACTGTGGACTAAAGGAACACTGCAGAATCAATGGTTAGTACCTCCAGCGTAGATCAGCTGCAAGGTTACATTTAAAAGCCCCATGCCCTTGATTTAAACATCATCTTTCAGGCTGGCATTGAGCCCAATCAATCATCAGATAAACTGGCCTGAGCGGCATTTAATAGGCCTAATTTATGATACTATCTAGCACTGTGCTCTGCTGGTATTGGAGACAACTTCTTCTAAGTGGACATACTAAGAGTAGCTTACCTCTAGCGGGATTCTGGCCTCTGCCTGGGTGGGCGGCAGCCTGCTGCCTGCCCTCGTGTCACTACTGAGAGGCTTAAGACTGCCACATCAATACAGACATTAGAATGAAAGAAGGATTAGCCCAGGCTAGACTGGGCCTCAATGGACAGCGCAATGAAAAGCCATCTAAGCTAAGAAGGCTTAGATGGCTAAAGTCGATAGAATCACTACCACTTGCTCTGGAGTGAGTGTGTGGGGCCTCCTTGAGACTGTGAGTCCATAACAAGCTACTCGCAAGCTGATCATTGCACAACAAGTCAAAAGTATAAGGGGCTGAGTATTAATATCTATTCAACATTTCCTCTAATTTATGCATGAATTTTCTGCCAGATTGATTAGGCTTCCTCTCTAAATAAAAACTCAAAATTGACTGCGTTCTTAACAAATAAACATGAATGGCTTATGCGCCAGGCCGACACGATCTTAACGCCCACACACACACACACACACACACACACGAACACACACAACTGAGAAGGAGAGGATGCCAGAAAAAGGGAACATCGTCATTAATATAGGATAATAAGGAGATGGCTTTTTTTCGCTCCCTCTGTGCATTTGCTGCCACGTGCCATCTTCAAAGTCTAAACAGCACAGCCCCCATAGCTCTGTTGCCTCAATCATTTCTTCTTGACGTGAAGAGGCAGAGGAGAGAGAAAGAAGAAGAAGAAGCCAATTCTTCACGGCTCCTCAGAAGTAGGGCAAGGATAGTCCCTGCAGGGGACTGGGGGTGGGGGTAGCCGCACGGTTGAGTTGTCTGATTGGATGGGTATGAGGTGATGTCATTTTTGATGGTTGTGTGGGCCCTGCAGTGGAAAAGACTAAAGACTTAAGGTTCGAAAAGGACAGAAACTTCCAAAGATCATCAGAAAGCTGCAAATATCTGATGGTTTCATACCAAAGATCATTCCACATCAAACGGGACTTTGTTGTCTAGCGCAGCTGGCTTTAATTCAAAACTCTCTTCAAATCCATCTAATTATAACGAGTGTTCCCTACTGCGCTTTAATGTTGCAAGCCTTTGGATGATAAGTTGGATCATAAAAAGATAAAACCTCATGAAATACAAAACAGGAGGAATCTGCGTTCTCGTTATTCGACTGCTTCTGAGCCTTGTCGAGTCATTCGCTTCTGCACATCCATCATTGCCAAAATGTGTTCCAAAATGTCCTCTGTAACTGCGCTCAGCTGTTAAAGACGGAAGTAAAACCATCTGATGGGCATATTTATGTCATTATGGTTAGAGAACTGACTCTGATAAACTCACCAGACGCGCAATCCTCCTCGTCAGCGCCATTCTCGCAGTCTTTCTCCCCATCACATCTCCATGACAACGAGACACACTTGTTAGTGGATCCCCCACAGTCAAATTTCTCTGGAGGGCACGTCTGTTTGCCTGCGGGCAGAGATAAAAGAGATAGGGAGATTACTGTAGTTTTATGGTCCAGTAAAGGCAGCAACAACAACAACTACAAGACACCGCTGGACTTGATTTCTATCACCCCCACAATGCTCATAAAAACCATCCAAAACCCCACCACTCTGGCCAATTGATTTTACTGCGTGGGCTGCCTCTGAAGAAACAGGCAGGAAGATCATGAAATACAGCAAATGCACAGTTGGCTATAAAGCAAAAGCACAACCCAGCCCCCCCCCCCCCTCCTCCTCCATTTCCTGCCAATCTGCTCTAGTTGGCACAGGGTCGGTTTGATCCAGATTACAGTGCGTTTAATATGAAGCATGTTGTTAATTATGCATGTTTGCTTACAGTGCAGCCTTAAGCCTTCCAGAAAGAAATCGGAGGCGCGTGCCAAGTTATTGATCTTTTTTGATTGTTTTATTATATTTAAGAATGCTACTTAAAAACCTTTTTGACACATGGGATGAACTGAAGTTCCCCTGCATCAGCTTCACTTGTTAAATGTGTGCAGACACTCGTGCAGCTGTGTTTTTGTGCAGCTTCTTCTGGTTTGTAGTTGCGGCACACAGCGTGACAGAAGTTGTTTTAACTTTTTTTCTACTCTTTTAAGTAAACTACTTAGCCACGTTAGCTTTTAGATAATTAAGCCAATTATTGGTTTTAGCTTTGGCTTTTTTGCCTGCTATCTTTCACACTCCACAGCCCGGTGCTACAGCTAAATTTCTTCGGATAGATATATATTTTTAATCAACTTGGAATTTCCATTTCTTTAATTAAATTAAGCAAAATTCTTATTCAGTTGCATTAATAATACCATCATGGTTGGTGTTTAATTTCTTGTTTGACACTGGGGTTGCGGAGACAGCATTGTTACAGCTGACAAACAATGGTATAACAGGATCCTATGTGGTGTGATGAGTGAGAAAAAGCTCCTTAACGAATACCATTTAAGAGGCTATAACAGAATCTCTGATGCTGTCACTAACAATGTTAGGTGTAAATTGCCATGCGGGTAATTGGACCAGACAGTGAGAAAGTCTCCCAAGATTTCCAAACAAGGCACATCTGCTCATGTAGCCAGAAAGCTGCATTTATGATAAAAATGAAATCCATTTTAGTTAATGTGAATCCAGTAATCACAAGATTTTAAATGCCAATTGCATTTTAGCTTTTATTTCTAATGGGTTTTTTTTTTTTTTGTGTTTAAAGGATTTTCATGTAAACATTTTTAACGAAGGACAGTGTATGTGCTGTGGTACCAGTGTCAGTTTTATTTCTGCAACAAGAATAAAGTAGAATGCAGTTATAATGATGTATAGCAGTGGTTTCCAAAGTGTGGGCCGTGGCCCACCAAGGGGCTGTGAAAGTATTGCAGGGGCCGCAGTAATACCAGATATTCAATTTGAAACTACTCACAAGTACGTATAGTTAAATACATTTATATAAATATATATTTATATGAAAACTGAATGAAAATGGTGATAGGAGGTGTTTAGTTTGTGATATTGCTCATTACTCTGACCTAAAGTTACTGCTCTTGTATTGAACTTTGTGGGGTCGCATACTGGCATTAGCACTAGGTAGTATTAGCAATTTATAACCAACAGCCTGTGTTGTTTAGGTTTTTTTAATCAAATTTTCAAGGAAGTACATCACTTCCTCTTTTATTTTCATGAGAGTGAAGACCGGCTTCTAGCACGGGGTTGGGGTTAGAGGGGGGCACAGTGGGATTTTCTGGTTTTTAAGGAGGCTGCAGCACTCTTGACTTTAGGACCCACTGATGTACAGTAACACTTTACTGTACTGAACATTTTGTTCCAATTCACAGCGATGCAGGTTACTTACACAGTAACAGGTTTAACCAAGCAGAAATGCAAATTTGCTTACAAGGATCCCTGAAAGTTGTTCATTAAATACTCATGCTTCTTATTCACCTTCGCTGCTGTGACTGCGTAGGAAGAAATGCAATAAAGGTCACGAGCAGGAATCAAACTGCGGACGCCGTGGGCCATTTTAGATGCACGGTAGATGCTTTTGCGACTCACAAGAGTGCAGTCACATTTGAAAGAAACAGATAATTTTTGGCATAAAGGGTTTTGTTTTGTTTTTGATTCGTTTTTTGCTTTTTTGTTAACAATTTAAAGTATCTTGTGGGTTTTCAAGCTACTTACTTAAAAACTGTGTTTTCAGCCTGCATCAAAAGTTGGGCAGGGACCAACATTATAAACACATACATGAGGCTTCCCTGCAGATAACCATTTGGGGAAAAGGAGCTGACCACACAACACCGGAAAGCACACTTTAAACCACAAGAACCTTTACCAGTATAAACCTACAAATAATAATAAAGTGTCACAACTGGTGTCAACATGCTGATCCCATGCCTGTCATAATTGTGGCAGCTATTCTGGGAACTCCAGAATGAGGAACTCCTCCTCACTGCAGTCTGCAGGGTTTCATTATCTCAGTTATTGTAACAAGTCCACCTTCAGCAGGAGCTGAACTTTAATTTACTGGCTCCAGCAGTTTTCCCTCTGAGTCTAATAAACACCAGCAGCATCACACTACAGCAGAATGAATGATCGTCTGCAGAGTCATACTCATTTCCACGTGTGTGTAAGCAACAATAGTCACTTCATTAATTACTCAGAATGATCAATTATCCCAGACACGGAGACAGGACCTGTTTAGATTATTAAACAATAAATGAATGTTCTTTGTAAACTACAGAAGAAGATTTGGTCCGTTTACACTGAGGAAACGCAAGAAGCTTTCTGGATAATTCTAAATGATCAGAATAAAGCAGGAATTTGCTGCTTCCTTTTATCTGAAGCTACAGTAACAATTCTGGGATGTCACCCTCATCATATTAAACTATTGGTTTATTTTTAGAGCAACCTTTGCTTTCATGATAGTGCCTGTAACCTTTGCTTACAGGCACTATCATATTATGCATTGTATTCATCTATTTTAATCATAAAAATGTTGGATTATTTTTTTTAAGCGACCACAGGCAACTCTCAACATTTGGACTGTGAGCTGCTCTCTCCTGACAGCTGATGGTAGGGGAGAGTGAGCAGAGAGGATAGCTGATGCAGCGAGGCCCTTACCCCGACCCCACTGGAGCAAAAAAACAAAACAAAACAAAGTTGGGACTGCAGTACTTGGAGGCTGTTTCTAAAGGTTGGAACAGTGACATTTACCTGCAATTGTTTTTCTGAACAAAATGTAGAGTAAGAGAAAAAAGTTTACTTTGTCACTCAAGAACACTGACAGGTATATTAAACTAAATATGTTGGATAATGATGTGATAATGCACTGGTGAATGAAACAAAACAGCAGAATAAGTAACAAATAAGTGGAATAATCAGAGAGTTGGCCTCTTCTACCTGCCAGCTGTGCAGTCCAAGAAGTTTGCAAAGTCTACAACCTGTGCCAAGTTTTTCCATTCACGCACTTCTGTTCTGTGATATCTTTTACAAATCAAGCATTTTGTGTTTCCTTCCAGACACACCTGTTAAGGACTGATCACTGAAATGATTACAGCTGAGCAAAGTAAAAGACCGAAAGGCCGGTTCATAAATAAATACAAGAAACGAGAAAAGATGAAAAAGCCAAGGAGGTGGAATTTTTGGCAGAGGAAATAACATGCTGTGTGAAGGCGTTTGAACCAATCTAGGTCCACACAGACCCGAACAGAAAGTGTGAAACAGACAGAGAAAATTAAAAAAGAAGTGGCAGAGAGCCACAAAAAAAATTACAGAGGAAAGCATCAGAGCAAAAAGGAATCTATAAGAAGGGAGACGTGCAAAGAGCGAGACACTGTATAGGAGGAGGAAGGAAGAGACAAAATGCTGCATGACCTTTCAGATTTTTATCCTAAAGCAAAATCAAAGCCATCCATACCAAGTAAATGGAATGAGGATGAAGGAGGACAGGCAGGCAGAGCACAGTGTTAAGCAGAATGTGAATCCACCGAGCGAAGGGCGAGCTGTCCTGTCCTTTTAACTGATGACTCTTTAATGAAGCGTGAGCTCCGCTCCTCCCAAATCCAAACAAAGAAACCAGACCTCACTACAACAAAGCAGCGGTACCTCACTGCTCTCTGTGACAGCTACAGATTAGTGATTTTATAAAGACAGGTAATGAGATTTTTTTCTTGTGAAGCAGGCAACTTAATAAAAGCCAATTACTCACAGACAAACTGACGATCGGGTCGTTGTTTACCATCTGAGTGAAAAATGAGGTTTCATCTGCTCTGTGTCATCTTGGCAGGAGATCCGTTTAGAATTCATCACCTTTTACGAGACCCACAGGCTACGTTCATCTCAACAGTTCAGTGGTGTAATAGCTTTATTTTTCCATTTGATTGTCACAACTGACCTTGTTCCTGCTGACAGCTTTTTACCTGAAACTTGCCTTTGAATGGAGAAAGTGCAGAAGCTCTTCAATTTGTCAGTTGTCAGTGTGAATTTGGGATGACACTGTGATAAAAGGACTGGAAATGGATTCAGCTGATTTGATATACTGAACTGAGGCTTCATTATGTTACATTACACAACAGCATGCCATGCAAGTAATCACTTGGAGCACATTTGTGTAAACTGATGTCTCTTTTGCATATCTTTTGCATATAGGATAACAGATAATGTATAGTGTTGACTCATCCTACAACCCACTCATGACAGCTTTGTAAATGTGCACTCAGCTTATTGTGGCGGCATGTTGTTCTTACATAGCTGCTCGCTGCTAGTAACATGCTCCAATTAAACACTATTCAAAATCAGACCTACCCAGATTTTTCAGAAGCCTGTTTCTAGCCCTCTACTCCAAATGTCAATGCTAAAAGGGCTTTGATGTCTCTGATGTGTGCATCCATTCGGGTCTATATGCTTCAGGTGAGGTCTCGGGCATCAGCACCTGTGTATGTGAATGTGGAGGCTCTGATAGTGAAGAAGAACTCAGCCATACTGGCTCAGAGCTAAAAAGACCCCAAAAAAGCTCAGATACCATGAGTCATTCTCAGATTCACTGCTTCATTAAACTGGGTTAGCATGGCCGTGTGAACTTGAATTATAGATTTGGTACAGCAGAGAACGTGCTTGCTGCTGGCCGACTACAAGATGGGAAACTGTTATTTTCAGTAAAGTGCATTAGCAAGTAATGAACTGTGGCATCCACCATTGCTTGATATTAAGTGCTGCTGTGCTCCCTGACTGTTACCTCATCAGCTAAATAAAGCAAGAATAATATAGTAAAACAAATATAAAATAAATACAGATTTTTTTTTTTTTTTTTGGTGTCAAATCCCAGCAGGCAGAGGGTGGTGGGTAGAGACTGATCTAGTTTCCATTCTATTGCAGGGCTAACACATATAAAAGCATTCAAAGCAGGCCAGTTTAGAAAAGGATTTATAAACTTGGTGTACTTGTCCTTTATATGGGATTTCTGCCAAATGTTGCTGTCATACAGGCTGCAATCAACATTTTTCCAATTTCTCAAGCTGTCACTGAGACTTTGGGAAACTGACAGACATTTTTTCTTTTCAGTTTGGCAGACTTAAAAAAAAAAAAAAAGAGTGAAACTGAAAACTGTATTCTTGGACTCGATTAGAGTGATTCTACAGTTACAAATAAACCTTATTCATCTTATACTGGCCTCTCAGTTCACCCACTGTCTGAAATAGGTCATTTAGCATCTCTCTCTTTAGGCAGCTAAAATGGCTTAAACCAACTTCTTTTGATTGGCTGTTCCTTGTAAACAGAGGGTTTAAACAGCAGGTGGGTGCTGCTTGAAATGACCAGATCAGGGATATCTTTGACAAGCTTGACACCTGAGCTTTTGGACTCGCACACACGTCAATATGAGCATCCACCATTGCAACTGTTTCACTCTAATGCAAAGCGCATCCGTTTCCTCTTATTAAGTCTGGGGTCTGTGTGATAATGAAACTAACTCTGCAATATGAACAAAAATATAATCCTTGTATTGTCAGGCTCTGTTTGATTTCTGGTTCTGAGTTAACCCACACAGCAAAAGAAACAGATTCTGACAATAAACCCATTTTCGCAGTGGCAAATTACTGTGCAACAAAGTATCAAAAAGAAGACAAAGGAGACAGTGGAGAAAAACACCACTTAGAATGAAAAGACTCCACATGAGAGCCACATAAATATGTATGTACTCATTCTTTTATGGAGTCTTTTCAGTGTTAATAAACAGCCTCTAGTAAGTTTACATGCAAACGTTTCTTCCCTCATAACTAACAATACACATCTGTACATAAAAGGGAATCCAAAGGATTAAATTAATAGCATCCACTATAAGCAATTCCAACATTTTTATAAAGAACATTTCCCTATTATAAAGTCAATAAATAAGCCACGCTCTATTATTAACTCCCACAGAAAGAGCTCAGCAGGGTTTGAAGCTCAATATCGAAAAAGAGGTTTATAGAAGAAAGTTGTTTTTTTATTTACCAAAACCTCCTTCAAAGAAATATCAAAATTTATAATCCACTATAAACTGCATAACACTCAGAACACTAAATTACAAGCACAACACGGTGGATTTAAAAGGAAAAGTTCTACCTGTGTGAACAGTCCCCATTTTTAAATGCAGACCAGTTCAAAGTTCTGTCACCTCATATTAAACGAATCCCAAAGGAGAAGGAAACACAATGAATGCCTGTCAGCTCTCAGAAATGTAAGAGCAGAGAGGACAAACAGACACGCAGCGCTGAGCTGGTCTCAGCAATATTGCCAGAAAGCACCAAGAAGCGAGCATTTCCTTCCTCCTCTTAAATCCTTAAAAGTGGCTCTGGTAACTAAGAGAGCATAAAATGTCACCGCACTGGCGAGGAAGCAGAGAAGCAGCTGCACATCTGGCTGCAGTGGCCAAGATCCTTCTTGATTGCACATTAATCTAATGCAAAAACTATGAGCTCTGGCACTTCACGTGTTTCTCCAAAGAGTCATCATACATTTTTCAGGGCTTGCAAGTGACTAACTCTGTGTGGCCCGAATTTGAATTGTTAATACGGCAGTGTAACGCTACTCCAGCGTGTAATTGGGAATCCAGTCAGTGAGCCAGAATGATTCTGGCACAGATGTCTGCAGCACTGAGTCGAAAATGTCTTAGTTATGTGCGTCTGCAAAGTTGAGTGTGTGTCCTGTACATTTGCGAACATGTGAAACTGAAACAGGAGAACTGGGTGGGAGACTTGAATGAAAAACAAGATGAAGGGTTTTCTGTGAGTGTAAATCCAGAGAAGAACCAAAGCATGACGCATTAAGCTGTACGTTGTGCTATGTGTGAGTAGACTGTGTGAAGCAGCAATGCTGTAACTGGTCTCTGCTGTTTATGTAATGGGAAACTGTACTCTACTGAATGCAGTCCGTGTGGATGCCACACAGGTACTTTACCAGTGAAACCAGGTTAAATAGATAGCCGATAAGGCAGCCACTCAAGAGCAGATTGGTTGCTGTTGGGGAAGCTGCTGCGTGCATATATGTACAACGTCCATCCTTGAGTGTTTCTTTGTTCCATTTTCAGGTTGATAACGCCACAGCTGGATTCACTCAAACAGAAAGACAGCTGTGATGAAGACGCTCTCATTAGCAATCCTTCTGTTCAGGATACAGCCCCGATCTGACACATCTCTTCTGAACATATAATCAGCAGGGCTGCAGGCATCGGGGTAAGCGCGACCTGAACTGCGGGAAGAAGGTTGTTTCCCTCTCCCTGCATATGAAGTATCAATCTAGACCGGCAAAAATAACGTAAAAAAAAATTTTCACCATATTTTTTGGGAAAATTGTGTCAATGTGAACAGATTTTTGTTTGTAGAGAAAAACAAGGAAGCATCATTTTTCACAGCTGATTTTTTTTTCCTTATTCCATCATCTGAATCCATATGGGATTTCCATATAAATGGCTTTCGTCTCAACCAAGATCTTTATCTCTTTATTCTGCAGCCAAGAGATGAATCCTTCCTTCATTTATCTTTAATTGGATTTCCAATATAAACTTGTTATCCATCAGAGATCCCTTCGTGCCTCCCTCCTTGCATTCAACTTTTCGGCAAGTGACATTAGACGCTCTGCTGGGCTGCTTCATTATTCATCAAACCAACCCACAGCCAAAGAATGTAACAAAACTAGAATGAATATCCTCTGAAAGATTCATTTGGCTTTTTCTTGATTCTGTTCCCACTCACTTAGATTCACTTTAACACCGTCCCACAGTAAATTTAAGGAAGACTTTAAAGACGTAAGGCTTGATAATGGTGGCTGGAAGCAAAATAATACTCTTAGACATTATATCATTATCAGCTACAACCCAGTATGTCTAAAAGCTTCATACAACCCCAGACGCTGTGTAAAATGTAAATAAAAACAGAATGCAATGATTTGATCTGATAAACACATATTTTATTCTCAATAGAACGGAGAAAACATACTGAGAGTTTAAACTGAGAAAATGTACCATTTTAAGAAAAAATTGGAATCTGAGGTTGGGACAGGACCATGTTTACCGCTGTGGAGCATCCCCTCTTCTTTAAACAGCAGTACATAAACATCTGGGAACTGGGAGAGGAATGTTGTTCCATTCTTGTCTGATAGGATTCTAGCTGCTCAACAGTCCCGGGTCTTGTTTGTTGCACTTTTCATTTCAAGATGTGTCAAATGTTTTCAATCGGTAAAAACTCTTCTACTACGAAGTCATGCTGCTGTAATAGATGCAGTATGAAGTTTATCATTGTCTTGCTGAAATATGCAAGACCTTCTGTTGTCATCTGTATAGGAGCATATGTTGCTCTAACACCTGTACTATAAAACCAGTGTCTACAGAATATATTATGTACTCTACATGATGAGATATTCAAATTCTTTGCAATTTTACATTTGAGGAACATTATTCATTGCATAACTATCATTGCATTCGGTTTACTCTCAACACAGCATCCCATTTTTTTCAGAACTGGCTTTGTAGAATTTAGAGAAAAGAAAAAAACCTAACAGGTGCATCAATGCATCTCCCATCACTTTATAGTTGATGTATAAGCACAAAGCTTTTGTACACTACAAGGCAAACAAAAAAATATATACAGCCAAAACCATTAGCCAATGCTAACATTATAAAATACAATGATATGTTAGAGTAGGCCAGCTGATATTGACCTCTACTGCAGTTTGCTCTCATCTGCTCAAAACTCTGAATAATGAAGCTCTGATTACAGCAGGCACAGAGGGAATGCAATGAACACAGTCTTACTTACAGGACCTTTAAACCCCTCTTGCAAAAATGAACCAGAAAATTAACCATTTTTTTATTATAATTTATGTTTTATTAACCAAATAGTTCATTGTTAAAAAAATAATCACAAACTTTAGCTCATTTGCTAAAATCACAAGCTGTTTGCCAATGAGAATATTGTGTATAATCCTCCATTTTGAAACACAGCATAACCAAGATTTACAAAACAGACCTAATTTATTATTCAATATGACCTGAAATGAGTGACTGAGCCCACGAACTCAGCAGGAAAGTGTTTACAAAGGTCAAGCCAGAAAGACATTTTGCCGTAAACTTCTATAGGACCTTTGCAACTACAGCTATCGCCATCTGGTGGTATTCAAAGAGAATGCAGATTTAAAGGCTATGTCTATGTTTTATACCAGAGGTGGGCAATTCCAGGCCCCGAGGGCCAGTGTCCCTGCAGGTTTTAGATGTGTTCCTGATCCAACACACCTGAATCAAATGGCTGAATTACCTCCTCAGGATGCAGTCAAGTTCTCCAGAGTCCTGCTAATGACTTCTATATGTGATTCAGGTGTGTTGGATCAGGAACGCATCTAAAACCTGCAGGACACTGGCCCTCGATGCCCACCCCTGTTTAATACTATCTATGGTAAATACTTGTTTTCGTGGATTTTTGAAACATAATCAGTATTGGTTAATGTATATTTCTATATATTAGTCCACATTCAGCAATTTACATCATAATAATGATCTGCTTTGGGACTTCACTTAGATCAAAGGGTTTCTCTGGGTACTCCAGTTTCCTCCCACAGTCCAAAGCCATGCAGTTACTGGGGTTAGGTTAACTGGTAATTCTAAATTGCCCATAGGTGTGGATGTGAGTGTGAATGGTTGTCTGTCTCTCTGTGTTAGCCCTGCGACAGGCTGGCACAGGGTGCACCCTGCCTCTCGCCCTATGAAAGCTGGGATAGGCTCCACCGCCCCCACCCCTCCACCCCCCTCCACCCTGAACAGGATAAGAGTCAACATGCTTTCAAAGTCAGTTATTAAGAGCTTTTTTCTTCAGTCAGAAATGGTCTCAAATATGCTGAAATATAATGTCTAGTTAGAAACATGTTGTGTCATTTTTATATATGCAGATGAGCTAAGACTGCGGCTCTGAAACTGAAGGCACAAGCAACATTTGTTGGTCAGCTGGTTTGGAAGAAGTTAAAAATCACACTTCACAGTAGGGCTACGAGATTAATTGAATTTTAATCTTGATCATGTTTTCAGTTCCCAGAATTAAAAGAACACAATCAAGCGATATTGAAAATGTGTGACCAGCAACTGAACACATGCCTGCATGTGCCAATCACAGCTGTTCCCTGCACCGAGCAGCTTGGTTTCCTGGATGTACTGCAGTCTGGACAAGTGGCACTATCTTGAAACACAGATATGCAACAAAATGGAAATGTCTGGCACAACAGAAAGTGAAGAGCTTGCCCCTCAAAGCAGATCATGATCCACTGTTTGGAGGTACTTCAGATTTAGGGCAAGTGATGTTAACCAGGAAAAAATCATATGCAAAGAGTGCTGTGTGTCTGCAACATAAGGCAATGCAACTAACTTGTATAATGAATGCGTGAAAGCCAAGAAAAACAATGCAATGTTTGCTAACATGAATCGACCAACAACAACTTAGATGTCCATAAAAACGAGCTCATATAGCACTTTTGCGTATCCATCCAGCTCACAGACACAGTGAAATCACCAACACAATCACCAAAATATCTGCCCAATAAACACGGCGAGTAAAGGAGGTTTCAGGAAAATGATCAGTTTACTGGAGGTGAGATTATCCCCGCGCCAAGTTATTGTTCCAAAGTGGCAATACCCACACTGCGTGCAAAACGAGGGATCTCACAGTTTTAATTATATGGCTCCAAATCACAACATAAGTCACCTCAAGGTGCTTTATATTGTAAGGTAAAGATGCTACAATAATACAGATAAAACCCCAACAATTAGACAACCCCGTATGAGCAACCACTTGGCGACAGTGGGGAAGAAAAACTCCCTTTTAACGGGAAGAAACCTCCAGCAGAACCAGCTCCAGGGAGGGGCAGCCATCTGCCAGGACTGACTGAAGGTGAGGGTCGCAGATGAAACCAACCGGCCAGCTGCCACGACCGGTTGGTTTCATTGTACCTGCACGATGGATGCAGGTACGATGGAAGGAGTGAAAGATGTTATATTTAGCTTCTAGGAGGCGCACTTAGGCCACATCAATAAACACAGTGTTTAATTAAAGAAGCTTTAATTACCAGGAATGTAGCACAATGTAAAGGTGAAAGCAGTGCCCTGTTGATTTAACTCTTTGTATATTTGGCTCAATATATGTGCTGATCCTGTCATGCTTCAAATCCACTACAGTCTTATTATTGATGTAATCTCCTGAGGTTATAATTTACCCAATGAACACCTGGTTGGGATGAAAAGCTTATTTTGCTCTAACAGATTTCTGAAGCTATATTCCATTGTGTGGTTATTCCCTTTTCTTAAGAGATTATTATTTATCAGTGAGGCTTTTTTTGCACTGTCTGATGTTTAACCTCAAGAGAGACTCAAGCAGCCAGGGGAGAAAGAGAAAATTATCAGTCAAAGATGGAAAACAATTAACAGCCTCAAGCCTCCCACACTTGAGTACCTGGTTGGTTCTGGAGTCAACGCATCTTAACCCCATCAGTTTCTGTGTGTGGGAGAGCTAGACTGGCACAGTCTACAAGCGAGCCAGCCAGATGCCCTGGGTTCTAACAGCTTGGCAGAAAGTAAATTGAGGCCTTTCTTGCACTCAATATCAGACACTGCTGGGTGAAGTGCGTGGGTGAGTGGAGGCAGGGGAGATAACTGAGCTGCCACCACAGCCACGATAACAAAGGAAATTAGTGACCTGAATACAGGTTTAAGGGGAGTCAAACCCACAAAGAGGAAGGTGTGATCTAAATGCAACACACAAAATGCCAAAACAGTTAGCTAGCCACAGTGCAAAGAACCTGATCCATGTTAAAAGTTGCTTAAGAAGTTTTGATTATGTCTTCCCCGCGACCCTGAAAAGGATAAGCGGAAGAAAATGGACGCATGTACGGAAGTACAGTACCAGTCAAAGGTTTGGACACATGGGCAAGTGTGTCCAAACTTTTGAATGGTACTGTACCTAGAACTTTTTTCTCCAAGGAACTTTGAAGAACTAAAAGGTTCCTTCAGGCCACTGTCTGCATTTCCATTACGACACGCAAAACTAGGCAAATTAGTCCACTGTTGGCAGAATTGTAGAAAACAACAACTCGGTTACAACTTGACCTTATCCATCTCTCCTTTCTGTGTCTGTTCTCACTCTCTTACATACACACACACACACACACACACACACACACACACAACAGCCACAATGACAGGGCACCTTCCTGCCGGGCTGTGTGGGCATGTTTATTGGGCTAATTTTTGAACACTATCACTGATTCTGTGCTTATGCATAAATTGACTGGACTTGGCTCGTTTTGGCGAGTACAACGCTCATAAAGTGACCATGGCACCGGTTGTGTTCTAAAACTAAAACTCAAGCTGAAACAAAATTTCACTTACTGCAGGTCTCCTCTGCCTCATCAGAGCCATCCGGACACTCTGGTTCCCCATCACAGCGCCAGCGTCCTGGGACACACTGTCCATTTAAACAAGCAAACTCTGCTGGAGCGCACGTTTTCCTGGCTGCTCAGACAGAGAAGAACAGAATGAAGACAGGATTTTAAAAAGAATGGATAAAAGCATGGTTAGTCTGCAGCAGAACTTGATTTCTGTCATAAAATTGGTCAAATTATCAGAATCCCTGCAATTATCCCCCTCATCATAGATCATTTCTTACATTATTCCTGTGCAGCCCTCTACAGTGAACTCTCTCCTTCCTGATATCCTCCACTAATTATCTACACTTTCCCCATTTTCTTGACTTTTATTCATTGCACTGCCTCCCCCCTCCCACCGTCTCCCTCCCGCCATCTCCTTGAATCTGCTGATCTCCAAAAACAGTCTAATCTCTCCTTCAGGTTTTCCATCGCAGAGCATTGAAATGGATGTTGATTGCCGAACACTACAAGCTCAGGGAGGTTAAACCTTTTACCTCGCAAACCTGTTTACTACGGAAAGTTACACGCCAGCAAGGCCACGGGCTGATAAACATGTCAGGCGTGCTGAGAATTGGAAATCAAAAGCGTGTCAGGAAAAAGGTCTGCTTAAGCAGGAAGAAGAAAACTTTCACCAACAGCCACAAGTTTTTCACTGTTACCTTCCAAAAAAAAATCTCAACAACTTTATTTAAAGTGTAACATAAACACACACACTCTCGACACACAGACACACGCGCGCGAGCAAAAACTCTCCACCTGTAGCACCTAAGCTGCTAGTGTGGCAAGAGAGTCGGATACAGGCAGAGGGCAAAGCCATTCAATTTCCTCAGCCTGTTCCTCCAGCTGGACCTGTAGTACAGTCTAATAAATCACTGGCTAAAAGCCCTCAGCCAAGATCTGTGGTGCTGTTACACAGCCACAACTGTTTCTAAGCTGGCTCCCATGTTGGCACTGATGCTTCAAATTAGATATAGCATTTAGCGTTGTCCAGGGAGCTTAAGTCTAGCTGAGGGGCTGTAAGGAAAGAGAGAAACATTTTTCAAGAGTCTTTCCTTAGCTGTACTTCAGCTACTACGTCTTTCTTGACCTTGGTTTTATTTACTGTTATGAACACTGGGCAAAAAAATGTTTTTCTTGAAGTCTGACATCTTTTTCGTGATGCCACAGCTGTAGGTGTAGCTTCAGAAGTGACCAAAATGAAATCTAGTGTTCTTCGACCATAATAAAGGAAGATTTAGGTCAAACAAACCACAAGGTTGAACATTGTGAAGGACTTCAGCTTCAGCTCCTGCACCATAAGTACATGCTAGTAATTCTAATAAAGAGGTAAGATGGGTCTTTAAATATAAACCTCCCCTTGAGAATGTGTAAATAATATCCTGCTGGAAAAGTTTAAAACAAACAGTAGGGGAGCAAGAGGAACATTTAAACTGCAACCACATTCCTGGGACACACTGCATTCCTTTACAATGTATTGCATCATGTACTGTAATGCAACGTCGTGCATTGTACACTGAGCAGTGTGCAATTTGCATACTAGGTACTCTGTGTGCATTTTTATGGCTGGGAACCTGTGTATGTCCCAAATGTATACATTACATTATTTGAATTTACCACCAGATACTGTTTGTGTCCATTACTTTGGGAGAAAATGTGCATTTTATCTTTATGCTGGCACTGATATGCGCACGCACCATTGTGCTGCACAGTTTATGTTACTTAGGATAAACTGTGGCCGTGCCTGCATATTCCACCGTATTCATTTGCGGGGTAGGTGTTCGGTGTTGTGTTTCAGAGTCCATCAGAGTAGCTGCAGTAGGCTGACTGCCCACCCGCCTCAAAGCAGTCAGCTGATACCAAGAAACACTCAAATAAGGAGCTGCTTGACTCTAATTGTAAAACTTGTTAATTATCCCGTTCTCAAATTTCTCCTGTGTCAATTGCCAGTGTCAAACCAGTAACAATTCAGCTCGGCTTGCTGACGTTATTGGAGCAAATTATGAAGTGTGTAATAGGGTTGCTCCAATAAACATGCATTTGAGCAGTGAATGTGTTTATCACAGACCGCTGTCTCATTAACTTGAAGAAATTCTAAATTAACATTCGTTCTCGCCTTTCCCGCAAAACGTTATGAACTGACCCTATTACACTACTGAGACGAACACACCCCTTTCACCATGACTCCCCCTCTCCTCCCTTTGTTCTTTGAACCATAGGTCTCTCCCTCCTTTTTACTCTGTCTAAACCCAAGGCCTCTAAATTTACCACAAAACAAAGCAAAAAGCCTTTGATGGTTATTTTTCTTAAAGTGTGCTGCTTTTCCGTAGTGAAGCTTAAGTAGCTTAAGTGACACACGAGTCCTCATTAGGAGAGCAGCAATGTGGGCTTTCACTAAAGGTGAAGACAGACGATTATGTGGCAAACACGGATTGTGATATCCCTTTAACCAATGCTTCCCCTCAAGTGTATAAACTCATTAGCAGTGTGCGCATATCATTTTAAAAAATGCAAAATGTGTGCTTCCTGCAGCACACATGCATATTTCTAAAAGGTATTAATCACTCATGTAGGTTCGGCAGGGTACAAGAGGAAGAGCTACACACAGAGTTCCCACAGGCATAATACAAGCTTTAAAGGTATCACACCTCCTGCAACAGAATAATTAGACTCATACAATCTTCCCTACAAATCCTCGAAAAGCCACAGCGCAGTGAATGTTTTATTCAGCACCAAGTTGAACATTTTTAACTTCCCAAACAAACCTTTCATTCCTCTGCATTCAAATCTCTAGACGGGTATTAATATCGTGTTAATTAGTCTGACTCCCGTGAGATGAACAAAAGGAAAGATGGGGCAGAACTGAGAACCTCAGGTTCTGCGGTATGCTGGTTAAGGGTGTGCTTAAGACTTTATTTGATCACATAACAAAGAAAATCTCATGCTAATCCAGTATGTGACCCCTGCAGGTCAAGTGTGCCCATGTCATGCAGTTTCTTGCTGAGAAGCTGAGCTTCTTACAGAGTACAACTGAGCCTGCGACTCATTTCAGTCAAGGTCTACAGGGGCCATGGTTCACTTGGCAATAATTACTTAGGCCAGCTCATGCCATCTGCTTGGAATGACTTTCTGTTTTAATTAGGAAACATTTTAAAATGTTAGGCTCATGGCCCATGGGGACCATGAGGGTGGGCTGAAGGGGAAAATGACAAGAGAATCAGAAGGAGGCAGGCCATTAGACAGAAAGCTGAGAAATAACAAGTGAATAATAGGGGCAAAGATTAGGGATGACAAACAGTAATAGTGCTTTATGGAATCCTAATGGACACTCCTTACTGTATAAAAAAGGCAATATTACTGTACCGCATATGGCAAAGAAGCACTTAATGAGCTTAAATCCCTTTGACGTGCACTGCACACATCTACGACTCACACGCATGCAGACGTACACATTGAGAACAATATGTCTCGTTGTTCAGGTATAAATGGCAGACTATTACATGGAGGCATGCCTCTCGTGCATGTGAGAAAAATCAAAAACAAAAGCAGTTCAGTGTTGTGTGATTCACTTGTTGTGAGCATTACAAATGGGATGTGACACGGAGAGAATGAGAGCGCTGTACAGGGGAGTTCATCCAGCCATGTTGTGTCTCCTAGAGGAGGTACAGTGGGAAGAAGCTCCACGCTCTGGCAATCCCACCTGGAGCCTCCTCCTCTGGGGCTGATGTTGTCAACATTTCGCTGCTTCAACTCCTTTTCATCTTTCTTAAAAACCATTCATGTGGACGTGTTTGGCAGTCCTCTGTGAAGTATGAGTTTTGCTGTAACATTTGGCTGATGCTGAGCCGTATATGAATAAGATATGTCAGTTTGGCTCACTGCTGATATGACTGATATATGATTTTTCTCAGCAGTGTGGGCGTCAGTGTATAAACTGTAATGAAATATCCTCTATCCATGAAGAGCTTCTAACCACCTTTAAACTTTTAGAGCGGCCAACAACAAAAACTTTTACGATGTATTTCGGTGAGAATGTGGGCGTGTAGACCTCAAATATCTGCTCGATTTATCTAGATGTTGCTTAAATGCAAACGTTTTCTGATGTTTTCTGATATGTCCGTTCCCGCTGGTCTAACAGCCAGCTCACCTCGCCAAATTAATGCCAATTCATGTAACAGGCTAACAAAACACTAATCACAAACTTCTTCGATGGGCTGCACCACGCAAGCCATAATATTAGTCAGATAATCCTCTGGAAATGTTCCAAAAGGCACCAACAGCACTCACACGGTGACAAGGTACAGTTTAATGACTCCAAGTAGTTGATGTGGCCTCAGTTCACAGCTGCAGTGGATATGTGATAACATCTTACAGCCCCAATTAAAAAACAAACAAACAGATGAGACACTGAAAATTTAAATAAAAACAGCATGCAATCATTTGCAAATCTCATAAATCCATATTTTAGCCACAATAAAACATAGAAAATAGAAAATATATCAAATTTCAAAGAAAATTTGAAATTCTTTTAAGAAAACGGATCCTCTGAACTAAAGAGGAGAGGGACCACCAGGCTTGTTATCAGCGCTCAGTTTAAAATCCTGCATCTCTGATGGTATCTGGGTGCAGCGTTGTCCATGGAGTCGGCAGCTTGCGCATCTGGAAAGGCACCATCAGTGCTGAAAGGGATTTACAGGTTTTAGAGCAACATAAGCTCCCATCCTGAATGCATCTTTTTCAGGGAAGGCCCTGCATGTTTCAGTAAGACTATGCTAAGCCACATACTGCAGCTACTACAGCAGCATGGCTTCATAGCAGAAGAGTCTGCGTGCTGATCCGGCCCGCCTGCAATCCAGGCCTTTCACCAACTGAAAATATTTGGAGCATCGTGAAATGAAAAATACGACAAAGACCCAGGACTGCCGAGCAGCTAGAATCCTCTATCACACCAGAATGGGACAACGTTCCTCTCCCCAAAGTCCAGCAGCTGCTCTCCTCAGTTCACAGATGTTTATGGACTGCTGTTAAAAGAAGAGGGGACGCTACACAGTGGCAAACATGGTCCTGTCCCAACCTCAAATTATTTTCTCAGTTTAAACACGTAATATTGTTTCTATGTTTTATTGTGGATAAAATATGGATTTATTGTATGAGATCTGCAAATTATTACATTCTGATTGTATTTACATTTTATAAAAGCATCCAAACTTTTTTGGAATTGGAGTTGTACATCTTCTTTTCAATAATGGTTTAAGTGATTTGCAGTATCAAATATTCATGACTTAAATATAATTTTAAGTCATCATATGATGAAAAACATCAAATTATTTTATTTATTTATTTGTTTTTTTATTTATTTATATTTTTTTTGGGCTTAAAAATTGCAACAAATGTTACACACGGATTCAACATGCCAAGTATGAAAACCTTATGTAACCTTTCTGGGAACATGTGACTGTGAGACTGAGTGAACATATTAATGTGCCCAGTCAAGAACAGCGCACACTCAATCATTCAGTGATGTTCTGGAGCAGAGAGGCAGACAGCCTTCAATCACCTGACATTCACACACATAAAAACCCACACACACCCGACCCCTTGGAGAAGAATTATTTTCCTTCCTTCTTCTTCTTCTTCTTCTTCTTTTTTTTACCATGAAGGATATTAATGACAGCACTTTCATTTTGGGGCCATGAGAAGCTTAATAGGTAATGCAGTGATAAGCACATTCTCCTGTGGATCAGAAGACAAATGGCCTCATTAGCGCAGAGTGAAGTAGGGGAGTGTTGTCGAAGCAGGAAACATTATGTATCCTGTTAGCTTAAACCAGCATGCAAATGACTAACCCTTCTAAAATTAATGGGATATCATGATAGCATACAAAATACAGCATGGCACTGACAACACTTTGGACAAGCTGTTCCTCAAATTGTTTTTGCAAATAATTGCAGGATTTAATTAGATACATTTGAGCATTTACATTAAATTTAAGTACCACATGCAGATGCAGAAATGTTGCTCAGTTTTAAAGTATGTTTCTAAGGTGACATGTTTTTATATATATTTATATCCAGAGAGAGAGAGGGCGGGAAGCTCCATGTAGCTTAGGGAAGTTTCCTTAGAGCAGCAAACAATTTCTCTTGTTGATTCGATTTATCTGTTGTTATCTGTCAATAGAGGATGTCATTACGTATTTTCTCCTGTCAGTCAGGTCTGTGTGGTCAGCAGTGAGCCACTGGAACCAACAGGAAGATGAAAAAGCACACAGGACTGAGCTCTAACTCAGCACTGGCTGATAGAGTATTGATCCAAAAAACACAGAGCCGAGCAGTGGCATCTACAGATTCAATCTCTCTTTTTTTCTCTCTTGTTTGCAGTGCTTTTCGCACTTTCGGATAAATTGAGCGAATCAAATGTTAAAAATGACGCTAAAGGAAGGAGAATGGACTGATTACCCTACTAACCCCTACATATCTGGGCTGCATCTTAAATAGCATTTAACAGATGATGGTTGTTTTTAATTCTAATGTATGGTGATTTAAAGCTGTATAAAATAAAATGATTTGGGTCTAGAAGATGGGCCTTAAGTTTTTGATAACTGGTATGATATTACTTCCTTTAAGCCATTCTAAATATTAAAATTGAAGCTATAAAATCTAAACAGACCCATCCATCTATCCTCTTCCGTTTATCCAATTCAGTATCACGTGGGGGGCTTTAGTCTATCCCAGCTACCATAGGGCGAGAGGCAGGGTAGACCCTGGACAGGTCGCCAGTCTGTCGCGGGGCTAACCAACAACAAACTTTAACCAAAAGCTTAGGGTAATAAAGCAATAAAAAAAGTAAAGCAATCAGCTAGGCAAACAAAACAGAAAAGTGGCAGAAACAAAGCACGTTTCAAAACAACCCAAAAATGTAAAGTCACTTCACAAAGAAGAAAAAATAGGAAAGGGTTACAAAACTCACGCACAAAGAAATAAGAAATACAATGTATACTCCATATCTTAAAAATAAACAGTCAATAGATTTGATGGAGGTGACGGACAGGAAATAGAACAGAATAAAGTGTAACAATTTCAAAATAAATCACAAAATTACTTAACCAGTAATACAAAACATGATGAAAATAAAGTGGCGCAAAAAAGTTCAGGAACTAATTAGAAGAAGATAAACATACAGACACCTCAGGACCAGTTTGTCTGTTTCTAGGCAACTGCTTGTTTCTATGTTGGTTCAGTAACACTGAGGAGACAGTCACAGGAAAAGAAATTTACAGCAAAGCATGTCTATTTTAAGAATGGAGTCTATACTGAATAGATTATCCTATTTTTTTTCCATCTTTGGCAAATTATATTTAATGCAAACGCATGTAAGTCAATAACGTGGCATACACGAGTTTGTAATCACACTTGCCTCAAACTTGCATATTGAGGGACCGAGTAAGTATTCGGACTAGAGCAGAAACGAAACGTGGTGTGATTAACCGAGTTTCATGTATGTCTTTAATGCTGCTATTCTCATTTCATTGCTCAGTAATAATTAGTAATGTGAAAAAAGTCATGCCTAACGTGTGGCTAATAACAATCACACAAAGACTGCCATACATCCATTATTATGACACGCTGTGATGCAGGAGGCCAGAGGTAAGGGAGGCTACTTATTGCTGTTCACTGCCCGGCTTTTCTTCTGACCTTGTGTACTGGCCAAAGACTTCCACTGTGCTAATTATAGCCCTCAGCCTCCAAAAAGACATATTTTCTCCCCCTCCCTGTCAGGTCACATTGACACAAACACCAAGTTTCTAAGCAAGAGACCGGGCAGCCTCACCTTAAAAAGCTCCTTAGTTACCCTTAGGAAGCCTGGGAGTGATTTTTACAGAAGACCTTTTAGGTTCAGCTTAGCTAAATCCCTAGAGATTTACCTTGAAGCCAATAGTATCATGGAGCAATATCAGACAGAAGTATAGGGGATTGTGCATGAGCGTCTATAAGAAAGCAACGGGACACATCTATATCTTGGTTTCTCAAGAGGTTTTCAAGCCTTTTTTGGAGAGTATATTCATGCTCCTGTGACAGTCTACTGCAATTTGATCTGCAGGCTTATATATGAAGCATGTATGGGGTTGGACAGGCTCACCCCATGTACACCCTACCACAGAGCCGACACACTGACAAATGTTGCTGATATAACGCATACATTGCTGCTTACAAGAAAAGCTTGCCAAGAAAAGCAAATACACAAATATAGGCCTACACACACACACACCCGTACATCCCTGGCTTTCGCTGCATGACGCCTCCTCCATGTGTCTGACCTTCTGCTACAATCCTTTCTTCCTGTGTGTTTCCTGGTGTAGAGGAGCAAAATATGGTTGATCTTCAGCCATATGTCAACAGTTTCATCCTATAACCTGGCATTGTCCCTGGAACACACTGTGCCTTTATACAAAGTAAAGGCAAGGCCAAATTTACAGAGGACTCTGCATGTCATTCAATGGAGCATGAAAAAGAGACATGAGTGGTTGGTAAACTCTAACTGCAGTCTGAAAAGTATCTAATTTCTGCTCAGCACAGTTTCAGTCCCAGAATTCTGGTTGTGGACACAGAAACAGTCCCTCTATGATCGATTTACACCACATTTATAAATACATAAGATTAGAATTTTATGCATAAATTAGAAAATAGAAAAAAAAACATAAGAAAAAAGATTAAATCAGGCACCTGAAGGTGAATCTGACAATACAGCATACATCTCGTTTCAGACTGCCCTGTACCTTCTTTACAACTGGTGTTTCTAGGGCTCATCTCATTATGGAGTTCAAATCATTATTGTGCAGGTGGTTCTGCAGTTATACTTGGTGGTACAGGTACTGATCTCCGTCAAGTTCCCTGTGTTAAATCCAGCAGCAGGCTAATGATCCAGCAGGGAGAACAATCAGACCCAAGGAGTGTCAGAAAGGAGCCCAGAAGACATTATCAGTGAAATATGAAAGACAAAGCTTCAAGAGTGAGACTGCTAGAAACAGAACCACACAAGATGAGGGTGTAATGGAGGGAATAAAATGCATGAGTTTGCAGCAAGTAGAGAGGCGTACATCTTAGATAAACTGCCTTGTTTCATGTGTTGAATGTGGTTTGTGTTACATCAACATGACACCACTGTTCTGCAGGCAAGGTTTAAACAGCGGGCGTTTGCAGGAGCCAGGCCCTACTGCTATCTCTAAATCCATGGCAAAGGTCAGATTATGTGCACTTTTCCACAGTTGGAGCAAACGCATGCAGCCCCAAATCCTACTTTTATCAGAAATGAGCACAAAAACGGGAGCCTTCAAAAATAAAACTAATCCCACTAGACAGATGGAGAGGCCTCTTGTGTTAAGATAAAATAGTGAAGGTTTAACTTTAAATGGCTGATTCTCTGTTCGCACACAGAAACGACGACCTTAGCAAACCATTTAAAAACATTACATAAGCAAGCAATAAATATAATAGTGCATTGTCAAAGAAATGCAGTAAAGCACCTGCTTATTGCCGTAAACTATCTAAATAAGGTGAATGAACGAAGACAAGCTGGTTGCTGTAGTCTGTCACCTGCCCCAGAGTTTTTGGTTAATAAAGTCTCCCTGATAGAGAAAACACACAGACACACAGTTTTAGGACAGGTCCCTCAGCCAAACAGCTGACACCATCACTGCTGCTCTCCCCCCGGAGCCTCTCCCGCATGCTTCGATAGAAATCAACACAGCAGCCAGATGCTCCTTCCTCATAGCCTGAAAGAACACAGTCTGCACAGAGTTCAAACCAAGATCCTGATGAACATAACTTATATAATGTGTAACGGTCATAACCTTTGGTATTTTTTGGTGTTTGTTTGTTGAGTCCCCGGTCTTGTATTTCCCATCACAGCCAGATAACAGTCTGCACAAACCTTTTCCTCAGGGATGTATTGATCATTCTGCAAAGCTTGGCTGCACACATATAATCTTTCTCTAAAATGTTTTGCTTCAAATTAAAACTGTTCCCACACCTTAACCTTGCAGGTATTCAGCAAACGCACAGTGCTTTGCTTTCAGTTGCTAATGGCACAGCGGGGGATTCGGAAAGCTTGCTTAAGGGAGATATTCAAGGAGATTTCTGAAAAGAAAACGACAGCATTTCAAATTCCCCAATGTGGAGCTGAAATATTTTATCTTGGAAGTCCACATATAGAAAAATACAGCCCATACAGCTGGATTTCAAAACTAAAAAAAAAAAAGAGTCGAAAAAAAGAAGCAGGGGCAATGAGGAAAGTTCACACACTGAAAGCAGTGCACACACAGAAGCATCATAGTGTTCAAACAACTGAGCTTTAACAAATACCATCTGAAGTGTGCCTTATAGCCCAGCACACAGTAATAACAGTACTGAGCGCACATTAGTATCACAATGGCTTTCATAGCAATCTGAGAAAAAGGGTATGATTCAAAACTGAGAGCCTGACCTGCTGAGCAATCATTCAAATGCAGAGTTTTCTTGGACATTTGGAGGGTGACAACAGAGCATGATCACTCTACATGCACTAACAACAAAGTCTGTACTGCCTTATGTGACAGAAACCTATGCATTGCCCTTTTATTTTTGCATTATTCTGAGAGAATTTAAACCCAAATTAACAAAAATGTCTTATTTTTTCTTTATCATAATGCTGATAGTCTTCCTTTGACTCTGGCTAAATCCTCTTTGGGGTCCCATTCCTTTATCAAAGAAAAAAAAATCATGAAATGGAAATTAATTAAGACAATCCCAGAGCAATTTTGCCCTTCATTTGAAGATTCTCCTGAGTTTCATTGTTGCTGAAACACAGGAGACATTCCTCTTAACAATCAAAAGTAATTATAACTCCAGGACCAAATGCTATCGCTCACCATTAATATCCGAGTGCCACAATTCATAAAGTCTGCAACAATGAAATAGCTGGTGGGCCTATCATTCTCAGGCAGATTTGGTAGTGGGAAAAATTTGCAACCACATTATGCAGCCATGTTAGCCTCCCTGTGATGCTGTAATTAGGCAAACCAGTACGTTCATGTAAATACTAACCATAGATCGGTATAAAAGTTGGACATAATTGCCGGGTCTGAAAAATAAAGCGACTGCACAAGTGCCTTAAATCTGCATTCTTATTTTTAGGATTTTATTTTGAACAGGACAGTAAAGTAGACTGGGGGGGCAACATGCAGGATATGGCACGGGGAGCACTTGAACTCGGGTCCCTGCGGTAGCGTTTCGGTATGTGGGTCATCTGGTTCACCTGGAAAGCCATACTGGCCATGCCCATTGAATGGCCACTGGGGTACCTGCTGTTGCAAAAAGCGTTCCACTCTTATAGAAGACTATTAGAAAAATGAGCAAAGTAAACACTTTGCTTGTGATTGACAAGTTGTTATCCAATGAGGATGAAGCTTCACAATCAGCTCCGCCCCTCACTCATCAAATCAAGATGCAGATGGCTTGAGACAACATAGATGCTAGTGTGCAAACATGGTAACAACAATTGTGGGCAACTTTTAGAGTAATCTATGAGTGAGCAGTTAAAGGACTTCAGTGCAGAAATGTTAACTGTCAGCATCAGAGGAAAAGTCCTGTGGATTCATTCTTTGAGAACGTGAATGCTTTCACGACAATGGATCCAACCAAAATATGGACTAACAGAGCTAAACCTTGGCAAAATAATACTAAGGTGAAAAGGAGACACATTCCAGCCAGAGTACAGAATCTTTCATCAATCAGAGTATTTCTGAGTGTAACAAGCTACATAAGTGATAAATAAAATAGAAAGCTCCCTGCAAAGTCATCCATCCTCTTCCTGGAGTTAAAGTGCCATTAGTATTTGTGTGCAGTGTTACTGAGATCACTGATCACTAGAATGACTGAATAATCTGATTAAAAATAAATCAAATGTGTTCCTTTTTGGACAGCTGTTAGCTATAAAACTAAAATGGTTTGTTAATAAATTGGTAAACTTGACATTTTTTGGTGTTTTTAGTCATTTAGCGAGATGCCAAAGCCTTTTCTCAGCGTTTCTCGGTGCAGCACTCATCATTGCAGGAATAAACTCTCTTATTATGTTAAGAATATCGTCAAGGACACCTTCAGGTTAGGTTTAAGATAAGGAGAAAATATTAATTGAGAGAAAAAACGCTAGGAAGACTAAAGCAGGTGCAATCAAGATTGTAATTTTTCTAAATGACCTATTTCACAGCAGCCATTTTGATAGGAAATAGTAGGGAACACAGGATGACACCAATGCAGCTTCTGCCTCAACAGGGAACAGAACCTTAATGCAGTTAGTGACACTTGTGATTGCCTAGTATTTCAGTTCTAAAAAGGATCCCAGAGAACTAATATATAACAAATACATTTGACTAACAATAAAAAAAAGCTGCATCTGGGTTTACATCAATACAAGACACAAGTGTAAATAGGCCCAAGAGCTATTTGTTACGGGCATTTGGGTCTCTGATGATTCTCTCATTTAGAATGTAGATCTTGTATTAATCTACAAAAGCACTTGCAGGCAATCTATATCATTACATTCCTGTTACCGAATGTCTTTAAAAGCCTTTAGAAGGGATGATGTCTGGTCTCATTACTCTACTTTCTAGTGGCCTTCCATTAAGCATCTTGAGTTTATAATACTGGATTTAAGAGTAAGTAAGAGTAAGCCAACGAGTGACTTGCCACTCTCAGTTACACAGCACCCAAATGTATTAAGAGAGCCTATAGCGTCGTCACTCCTGTATATGGAAAAGTGTGCCACACTGGATTATAGTATCTCTACTAACCACGGGACTGTAATGAGAAATGGGAGATTAGCTTTTTACACTATGCAGAGAATGAGCCACATCTCTTTTTTTCTTCTTCTCTCCTTTATTCTCTCTGCCTCTTGCAAAGACCTGATTCCAATAGCACAAAACACAAAGCCATCTGCAGACCAAATTTTCAGAAACACCCCTCACTGGCCTGAAGACTAAGCCATTGAAATTGCTGTGACAAGGCACTGAGAGCAGATTTTACATCTCCCACTGCAGACGAAAATTAACATAACTGTAATACTGCCCGAGGTCAAATTTCTTGTTCTAGAAAGTCTGCCCCTAGCAACAAGAAAGTGTAATTAAGACACGCTCAGACTCTAATCCCAGCTGCTGTTTGAACATCACCCGACAGTTACATGCAAACATAACACGCGCTCACACGCACATTCGCCCACTCCTGCACATGTCCAAGTAGTCGAGTAGGCCGTCTGTTTCTCCGTTTCTAGCTGCATACATGTTTTCCCTTTCTTCCTCTCACGCACACAATGGAGTCAGACAGGAAGAACAAAGTCACAGACACCTATTGATGGACTTTGTGAGAGCTGATATTCTTCAGTGTGGACCCACCAAATACCCGCTGTCCAATCAAAGAACCCTGAACCAACCCACCACAGAAACAGATTACTCAAACTGTGACTAAAGGCTTCCCTCTCACCACCAAAGCTTCTCATCGTTAGCAAAGTGGCACAAAGCAGCTTCTGCTCGTGCCATGCACATGATAAAAGCTGTGCAATGCTTTAAATATAATATTTTATTAAGGGATTGAGTACACCTTGAAGCCCTGAGGATCACAAGGTTAGATGCGGTCTGGATGTTTGCTACCAAGAACAGAAAATGATCTGCAGTTGTAAATATGCTGGCTAAATAATTCATAGATAAACCTCACATTACTGTCAAAAGACGCAACTCTATCTCTATGCACTAATCTTTTTCTCTTTGCAGTAACAGACTATATAAACTTAGCACAAAAAGGAAGAAAATGTGATTATTTCTTTGTTGTAACAATGTTTGTTGGCAATAAATCTTATACCGTTGGAATGCCTGTTTATTTCCAATGAAAAACATGCCAAATCTTCTCTGCCAATGCCAGACAGCTTATTCTACTGTTGACTCTTGTTTTGAGCTTCTGGTACCCCAGGTGCTGACAATCAGGCTTGTTATCACTGGAGACAATCTCAATGCAGAGAGATATCGAGGTGAGATTCTTCAACCGGTGGCAATCCCATATCTCCACAGTCTGGGACCAAACTCTATTCTCCAAGATGACAACGCTCACCCCCACAGAGCAGGATTTATCAGAGACTACCTCCAGAATTTTGGGAGTGGAGAGGATGGAAGGGTCTGCCTGCAGTCCTGACCTCAACCCCATTGAACACTTGTGGTGACCAAAACAACCACATTGGCACATAAATGCTGGTTGAAGAATGGGATGCCATCCCACATGAGGAGGTGGAGGTGCCAGTCTGTTGTGGCTGTGTGTGGTTCTTCCACATGCTACTGAGGCTCCTGTTTGTTAAATTAATAAATTGTTAAATTGCCAATATGTCTAATTTCTGCAGACTTCGATCATCAAATCCAATAAAAAACACCAAACAAGAGTCAATAGCAGAATAAGCTGTTTGGCATTGGCAGAGAAGATTTGGCAAGTTTTTCATGGGAGCAACCCACATACTCAACTCTGCTGCACAACGCACAAATGCATTTTCCTTACAAATGTGGCTCCATTTAAGGGGAAATAAACAGGCCTTCCAACGGTATGAGATTTATTGCCAAGAAGCATTTTTTACAACAAAGAAATAATCAACCAAACACAAATTGCCTTACTTTTTGTGCTAAGTTATAAATATGCATGACCATGAGCAAATACACTACATCTTCAAGTGAGTGTCTTTGGAAAAGCTGAAGGTGACAAAGCAGCTAAACTCTTTACCACAGCTTCTTTCATGCATGTAAAACTCAGATGGCTCCATTAAAAGCACGGTACATTTGTTACAAATCAGAGATGTAGCAATTCGGTTGGCCTCATTTAAACTAATAGGAGAGAAATGAAATGATTCATTAGCTGTTTTCATGATTCTTTCTTAAGCCTTACTGGGCTGAGGAATATTACAGCAGAGTTGGTCTGCATTTCTAAAGACTAAAATGTCACAACACTGATTTCATGCCAAACTGCGCAGATTAATCAAGTAACCACACTCCATCACCCTTAAGGCCTATGGGAACATGGCATGACTGTCAGTATAACATTGGCAGTTTGGGACACTCACTGGAAAACATGTAAAAGTCTTAAACGCAACCTGAACTGGTTAGCATTGGTAAGTCTTTACCTCTGCAAAGCCACTTTCACAAGCTCCTAGCATAAAACAAAAGCAAGCTTCCACATTAACGTCAAGATCATGACATTCTTTCCAGTGCACAGCGTGAAATGTGTTGCAGCTTTACGGTGCAATAACAGCCTCGTGTTGCATGAGGCAATTTAATGAAGGTTTTTCTGGGGCATTTTCATTCCTATTTCTACCCTGTAATAATATATGTGGTGTGGAGATTCAAAGTAGGCCAGGGTACTGTATTGTGGTAGTGTGTGTAGTGTGGTTCCTGCTATGTGGATACAAAGAAGTAATGGTTCTTTGCACCCAACTTTGCAGATCAGTAAGTAAAAATGCACAGTAAATTATTAATTTTAGGTTTTATGAGTATTTATATTGAAGGAGGGGGTACAAAACAAAAAGCAATAATCCGGTGAGAAATATTACATTTAATAGTACTTATGTTTAAGTTTAATATTTTATTTTTAAGACTGAGGTCCCCAAATTGTATGCAGTCAGTTGGTTCCCTACCAGGTTTATAACTAACAGTAAACTATAATTTGCCATTAAAAAACATATTTTTTAATGGAAGCTACATATTGGTATCACAAGGCCATGAAACTGATTTTACTATATAATCATTGCCATGAATAACACACATGCATGCATTTTTGGCTTTAGCATATATATATATATGAAGATGTCCGAATTGAACCACATCACTCCAAAAGATATCCACAGGCTACATTTACCACAATCTCCACACAGACAGTGCCTTCTTCATTCAGTTCACAAGAAGGTCCAGCACCACAATGGTCAAACAATATTTTAATACTGCTTGAGAGAATGACTTTTTCATGACTTTTGTAAAGCTGCCCATGAAAGGGATGACAGGGCTGGTAAGATAAGCAAGGGGGAGTTTACTTACATTTATATCAGCAAGGCAAAGCGTCAGGAATAAAGTTTATTTATTTATTTATTTTGCCTAAAATAAAAGGAGTGGGTAGTGTGAACTGATTGCAAACAGGCTGATGGAAGCGCTGTGTGCCTGTGGCCAAACTTCATGTGCAATCAACAAATGGAACAGGCTAGCGTGTTTAATACACGGGCCAACCATCACTATTGGTAAGCTACAATGTAATCAGGGCTTGAAGAAGTACACTTGTTCAAGCAAAAGTAATAACAGAACAAGCCAGAAAAAGTTTGGTTGGTTTTGTGGTAGTTAATATTGCAGAAGGAGGCACATCATCACATAAGAGAAAAAACAGTGAACATGTAGAAGAAACAAAGACGGCTCCATAATGTAGGTTAAATCATTTTCAGTGATCTTTCTTTCTTAAGACCTCCTCCCTGCATGTTCCTGACGAGTGAAAAGTGGTAGAATAATATTTTGAGTGGCGCATTCCCTTCAATTTTTTAATTAATGAAGCTGCTTTGCCACTCGTTGACTAAAAAGTTAAACAGAAAATATGCTTCAAACAGCCTTGTTAGTGGAGCAGGAAACCTGCGTGAATGCCAGGTGTTTCCAGCAGCCTGGCTGTCTGATCAGAAGGAGCAGATGTTCTGCAGTAAGTGGGTTTTCATTCAAACCGATTGGCGCTGGTTTTAGTTTTGTATTCTGGCTAGAATAAGGGCTACATCTTTGTTAACTTTGTCGTTTTGTTGTCTTCTTTATCTCTCTTTACTATACACATGGTAACACTCGACGACACAAATATGCAGACTGTGCAGACTGCAACGGAAAGCGCGACCTCAACTTTCACCTCTCTGAAGGACAGACTACAGCTGATTTCTAATTGGCCGCGTGTCTTATCGGCTATACTTTATCTGATCTGCATCACAACAATAACACAGCAAAACAACCACTCTAAAATCAATGACACTGCAGCACTCTTCATCCCTGCCCCCCACGCCTTAACCCGCTCCGCAACGACGCCCTCCTTCGCTCTGCCTCCTCTTTGGCTCCTTTTATTTTTCTAAGCTCAGCATCAATCTAGTTCGTCTTTCTCTGGTGATCCATGTCACAAGAGATTACATCATTATCCATTCACAATGGGTATGCACAAACCAATAAAATAGACCACATTTTCATTTCATGTGATTTGAATGCCTTTCAGTGTGCAGCCAGTGTGTGCCTTGTGCACCCATACTCTCTCTGTGTGCATGTGATCGGCCAGTGGCTATGCATTTAAAACATATCTATCTCTAGGCAGAGCTTAGCTGCTCAGCTTTGATCACAATATTCCTGCCAGAAGCACATGAGGTCAAGTGCAACTCAGACAAACCATCTGCTGGCTAAGGTTTCGCACTCTTCTGCTTGCATTTCCTACCACTTCCAAGAAAACTTTTGCTCAAATACTAAGCTACAACTTCAATGTTAACACACACAGACAGGGTGGATACTGAATAAGCATTAAGTCATTATACATGATTAAATTAGAAATCTTATATTTAAATCATATTGATGATTTAAATATAAGCTTTATAAATTAAACAGGCATGACTGACCTTTTCAGAAATGAGATCTAGTTTCTCCTTCTGCCTGCAGAAATCTATTAAAAGCTCCACACAGCAGTGAGATTAAACATGAAAATGATGGTGAAATACGTTTCACTACGAATTCAAAACCACGTTATATCTACAACACTTTGGTAAGATTTTTCAGTGTGTGTTTTTACATATTCATAGTTAATATCTAAATCATAACAGACCCAAGTAGGTTTCCCATTCCGTCTGGCATACACAGCCCATTTTCTATGTCCATTAACATAAGACAGAATATTTCAAGGAAAGCTAAATAATCTAACTGGGCTTGCTGCTGTTTTAAAATGCAGATTTTACACGAGTGAAGCCATCTTTCTAGAAAAACTCAGATGTAAAAAAGGCGTGCAGGGGACAGCGAAACAAGTTACTCTGCAGAAATGCTCCCTGCTCTGAACGGATGGTTATGTTACCTTCCTCCAGTCAAAAAATGTCACATTTTTCTCTGTTCAAATCTACGGGACAGATCTCACAGTCTGCAGTCCAGACATTTGATTAGCCATGTAAAACCAGTTTTCTTCTAATTGAAAGGTTGGTGTTGCAGAGAAATCATTTGATAGTCCGTGTCTGCACAGATTCAAGGCTTCTCGCGCCTAAATCCTTGCTGCTGAGAAAATTCATTTAAGTCTGATTCTTATTTGCTATGACTGTTCAGGTAATGCAGTACCTGACACAATTAAATCCTCATTTACCTTAGGCTTAGCTCATGCATTCTGCATTGCTGCAGACATTTAATTACACGGTCATTCCTTGAGAGGGGAGGGAAGCTAATAGCACTTCCTCAGCCTATGGGAAATTAAATATCACTGAGTGATAGTGTTTAGGCAAAACTAGAAATTTCAGCACCTTACTCTGAGATCTAAGGCCTGTTTAAGCAACTTAAAAAAAAACAAAAAAAATAAAACAATCAACAGATGAATTAGAAACAAAAACACAATCTTTGCATTGCTGAAGAGCTTTTCAAGAAAAATGATGCATGATATTGGTGTAATGTAGGGATGTCTCCAAAACCAATATTTACGATACGTTTTGATACCAAAATTCTGAAAATGTGACGGAGCCGTGACAGCGCCACACGCTGGCATTGACGTTGTGAAATCAGCTACAGTATTTCCACAGGCTAAAATGTTAGCCATGGCTAAGATTGTATAAATGCTTAAGCTAACTTAATGTTAGATCCCTGTCACACTGACAGAGAGAATCCTGCAGAGGGCTGCGGACGGGCTACCGCAAGCTATCCACAGAAATTTATGGTGGATGGGAAATGTAAACAAATTGATACCATGCACCGCGCGACCTGATGGCATGTGATGCATACCAAACACGTGCGGACATGCGTGTGCAGACGGCAAAGATTTGTGGAGGGTTGATGTGTTTAACACATGCGTTGTGCAGATTGCTCTGTTGGTAGCATGTAGTGATGGCAGATGTGGCGAAGTGAACACGGTATCCGCTGCTCGTACGCACCAAAAATCACGGCGGATGGTCGCGGAAGGGCTATAAAAAGGGCAGCACCCAAGTTGTTTTAGCAATTTTTCTGAAACCTGCATTATCCACCACCTTCAGCCTGTGTCCTGTCAACAAAATATAATGTTAACATTTTAAATATATGGTCTGTCAGCACAGTATCAGTGAATTAAAACAACTTTTTAATAAAGCAGTTTATGCTAGCACAATACAAGTCTGCAGGTAGCCAGCCATGCAGTGGGATACTGCTTGTTATGAGGGTAACCACTGTTTGGGCCCTTTTTCTGGAGATTTTAATGGCTTTTTAGACCAGTTGCATTGTCCACAGTTCATTCCTAGCTAAGTGCACTGTCACTGTTCTGATGTGCACTGTAAAGTTAGAGACATGTAGGCAGGTGGAATGATTCAAGGCAGTGACAGCCCGCATGTAAAGCTTCAACACTGTGATGGTGGCGATATAATGAGTCAGTATGTAGCTGGGCAAGAGAAGGCGAATGTTGCCTGTGCGAGCAGAGGTGACACTCATACTTCATCCAGCTACATTGAATCATCAATAAAAAGAAAGAGACTGAGGGCTTCGGTCGCTGTGTCACAGCTATTTGCTCATCATTCCAATTCACTACCACACACACACTGCTCTCCCTGGCCTGACTTCAGAGATGCATAATATCCTCAGTAGTTCTATGATGAGGATGTGTATTCATCCAAAAAAAAATGATAAATCAAAATAAAGTAATACTCACAGCCACAATCATCCAATTCCAACATTGTCGCAGCTGTCAGAAGAGATTCATGAGCATGGCTGTTGTGTCACACGAAGTGGCATTTTTCACCAAAATGAGTCACAAGTTGCTAAGTGCCACAGCTCTTGCAGTGTGTGCCAACATCATCCCTTGTGGGTCTGTTTTTTTCTGACAGTGATTCTGGATGAAAGGCGCTGTCTGCCTGGATGCCAGTGGCCCCAAGGCCTGGGTTCACAGAGCAGGCAGCCGCTCTCAAACATCCAGCATGTGTCTTATCGATTTTCAAGCTAACCTGGGTTCATTTCACTGCCGCTGCTGAATCACTTTTACAAAAACTATAGGGATGCGTAACAGGATCAGTTTATCAAAAAAAAAAAAAAAACTAGCCCAGATCTCAACACAATAAATAACCAGCAAGATTTCACCAGATGCATTCACAACCTGCCCTATCTGTCAACCACATCTAACTTCCATTTGCTCCAGTACTTTTAGCATCCTGTTTTGCAGGACACATGTTGCAGCATTAACTGGCAAAAAAAAGCTTTAAATATGATTTAGCCACGAGAGGCGTGATCTAAAAATCCTGCATTTAAAATAACTTGGCTTGATGATCGCCTTTCAACAATATGATTCAAACACCAGCCCAGTGAAGACTTCACTGATTTTAAAACAATTAAAGATTGAAACCAGAATCCAGTGTTAACACCACGATACAGATTCTTCTGCACAGACTTTAGCTCTTTTAGTGCCTGAGCAGTATTTCAATAGTTCAGCAGAAATAAAACAGTCATTTTCACGAGGGAAGACACATTGCTAAGAGTGTCCCCGGAGAAATATCTGCTTTTTATCCCTTGAAATGAACACAGTTTTCTGGGAGGTGTAATCTTTAAAATGATGCATACAAATTGTTTTCACTGAGGTGTTAGGCACTAAAAAGACAAGTGGAATAGGGGATAAATACATGGCAGATGATGGGAAGAGGCTGATGCTGAGTGATGTTTTATACCCCCACATTAATCCCCCCTCTCTCTCTCTCTCTCTCTCTCTCTCTCTCTCTCTGCAACATTGTGCAGCGACACACTAATCTGAGATAATAGCTCAATTGGAGCTGCAGACTTCTTAATGATCACTTAGGGCAAGCTGGCTTGGAGACATGCAGATACAGGGCAGTAGGCCAGTGGGGCCAGCAAACAAGCAAACAGTCGTACATAAATACGCACACACATATATGGATAAGTTTGCACATACTGGAAAAAAATATCTAGTTTATCTGTAACACCAGAGATATTATAAGAGAAAGACTTATGAGCTTATCATGGTGTTGCTCTGAGATTTGTGAGCAGTAGAGGTTCACAACACTTATAGCTATATGGAGGCCTGTATATCCAGCTCTTATTTTAATAAAGAAGTAAGTATATTTATCTTTTTTTTTTTTTTTTTGCCATATTGTATTCATGGCATGAATACATTTGTTTAAGTGCTCTGGTGGGTTGAGCCAGAAACGTTGATCATGTTTGCCCTCTCTACTGATGTTTGCACATGTATAGTAATTATTATTTTATAGTATAGTTATTATTTTCAGCTAATTCATCAAATTTTGAAATCAGATTTAACTGATGAGCTCCTTTTTTAGTCCATTATGCACTGAAATGAAAGCTATGACTGTCTCCACATTCATTTAGAGGGGCTTCAAAATAAGAAGACAGCTGCAGAGTGACAAAATGTTTCTAGAAGGACTTTGGTTAGACTGAAGGCTGATTTGAACATTTTACAGCATTTTAACTACTCAACATCGTTGTGAATGAAGGCTGGCCCTGAATTATTTTTTTCAGACTGCATAAATAAATTACATATTCATGAAGATGTTTTACTTCCAAGGAGCCTGACTTTGCATTCGTTCTCCGGGTTTTCTGAAGATTTTTCACAGTTCTTCTTAGAACATTGGCTGCTTTTTCACTCATTTTCAGTCCAGTCTTTGGACCTGACCGTTTTCAGAGCAAAGTTTTTTCTTTGTTAAGTCACTTAAACTTAAATCATTGAAGCACAAAAAAGGAACCTAATTCAAGACATGAACCAGTGTTGTGTCTACACCTACAGTAACAGACAACTTAACAAAGAACCAATTTCAAATTGTATCTTTATGCACTTTTTTTTACTAGCATCCTGTCACAAAACACATAATTTGTTCCCATTTCTTTAGTTGACTCAATGCTAAATACAAAAGAAAGAAAAATGCCAAAGATAACACAGTTTGACAGGCATAAAATAGCATTTCTGCACCAACAAAGAGTTTCCCAAAGAGCCATTAGCCGAAAATTTTGCATATCTCAGAATGATGAGCAGTGTATGCTTTTTCAAGAAACTGGACAGGTGGAGGACAAAAGAAGAAGACCTAAAAAAAAACTACATGGCAGATGAGCAGCATCTAAAAAATCACCTCCTCAAAAAAATAGGAAAAAGAAATCTAGCAAAGACCTGACACAGGACCTAAAGGATGCATCTGGCCCTTCAGCCTCATCAAAAATGGTGTGAGTGGAAGGGTGGCTGTCAAGAAACCATTCTTAAGGACGTGAGACAGGGAGAAAAGGCTGAGGTATGCCAAACTACACAAGAACTGGACTAAATCCAAATTTGAACGAGGGGGTCAGGAGAGACGTACAACAGAGAGTGTCTACAACCATCTGTAAAACACAGTGGAGGCTCTGTCACGGTTTGGAGCTGCATTTCGGCCAGTGGAGCTGGAGAGCTTGCCAAAATTGATGGAGTAACTATCCAGTTAGGGACAGTGGGATTCTCCTTCATCCATTCATGAGCTTCACTAATTAGATGACGACGCATTTGGCCACCTTAATAGATTCATAGTTACTCCCGTCCTTTAATGTCTGAGCTACAGTGAATTTCTTCACTTTGACGTGAACACAAAAAAGTACATTCAAATTTTGATCCACCATGCAATACCATTAGGAAAGCATCTGATTGGCAACAGCTTCATTTTTCAGCATGACAATTATTTCCAAGCACACTGCCAGTGCAGTGAAAGCAAACCTGGATAGAAAAGGACACAGTGGAACACCATCAGTCATGAACTGGCCTCTGCAGAGCCCGGACCTCAACATTACTGAAGCAGTGTGGGATCATCTCGACAGAGAAGGGACCAAAATGCAGCCAACATCCAAAGAAGAGCTTTGAATGTCCTTCAAGAAACCTGGAGAACTATTCCTGAAGACTACTGAAAGAAATGACAAGAAAGCTGCCTCAGAGAGTTCAGACTGTGCTGAAGAATAAAGAATAAAATACTTTCAAGCTCGTCAGAACTGTAAAAACTGTTTTAATCTACAAAAATGAAAGTCAAGTGCATCATAGAAGTTGTTGACACATCTGTGCACATTATGGAAAATAGAACACTACCACTGTTATCCTCCTTAAAAGACTTTAAGTTTCTTTAAGAAAACATTATTGTAGCTTTTAAAATTTCTGACTAATTGAGGCTCTATCACAACTGTGAACTGCAAGTGAATTAACAGAACATAAATTGACCACAGACCCGACAGCAAAGATGCCTCATAGCTCGGAGAGATAAAGGCATAATCCTTTCCACGCAGTGTACTATTGTCAACAGCCGTGGAGATTTTGGGCAGAATTTGACCCTACAGACTCACACTGTAGGGTCAAAATTATTTCTTTCCCCACTTTCTATCACTTCAATTTCACTCGTTCACTCTTTAGTCAAACCCATCGCTTCAAAGAACACAGACAAAAAAGACTCAGGCTCTGTGGGGTGAAATACATTCACTCAAAGTAAGAAATGTTTTTCACTCTGTTAAGCCAAAAATACAATGCATCCTTTTTTTTCCCGAAACCTCCGTGACACGCAGCAGAACATCACACAGAATGGTATTATTTTTCTGAATTTACAAGTAGATCTCAGCAGGTGGGAAAACTGTTTCCTCATGTCTGATCAGTCTGCATTACTTTGTGAAATATTGCTGTCAACTAGCCTAGGTGGGTGGTGTCAACACAGCTAGGAGAAAAATAACCTGTCAGAGAAATAAAAACAGAGCCACAAATACTCAAAAAGTAGAACTGACTGGAAGCGTATCCAGCTGGCCATCAGCGCCAACAGAAAGAGAGAGTCACGAGGCTGTAGAGAGTTTTAGAGTGGAGTCCATTTAGCTTCCTGTATGAATCTGATGTGCGAGCGCAGAAAAAAATAAGTGAAGGTGTCGTAGATAGGCCAAAGTGGTTCGAAAAAGTACGTTAAAACAGGTCGACAAGTGAGCATTCAGAGATCTGGAGATTTGTGACAAGAAAGGACTTTTCCCTTGTTTGAAAAAGGAGAGCCTTGACATATAAAATGCACAGGATAAGCAAAAGATGAATTACCACTAAAAAGATAGTTTTGTTTGCAGCCAAAGAAATACCAGAAGCATAATGAAGCAAAAAAACGAGGGGGGGGGGGTCAAAGCTAAATCCAGTGAGCTATTTTGAAGTGATGACGACAACACTCTGTCAGCAGGCGAGGCATTCTCTGCCTTTAAGAACTTAGCAAGCAGCCCAATAGAAAACCAATAATATTGATCAATATAATCTTATTGTCATGGTCCTGGGTCCCTAGACCCAGCATTTTCAGTTGTATTTAGTTTTGACCTGTGTTCTTGTCCTGTGCCA
>JAVDPK010003048.1:116735-135953 GCA_034780415.1 Cichlasoma orientale | reverse complement strand
CTGCTCGAAGAAGCTTCTCTGCATGAGTCAATGCCGTCACCTGGCTCAGCAACTCCTGTGGAGGTTTGGGGAACACCATACTTTTCACCCGGTAGTGTCGTGACTCCTTGGTTGCCACAAGTAAGGCCTGCTGACGATGAGCTGGGGCGTTTGGGTTCACCACACGGATTACCGGAGTGGCCATCTCCAGCTGTAACTACTGGAACACAAAATGAATGAAAGGAATGTAACACAAAGGCAGCAGTTGGCATTTATGCACAGTAAGATCTGTATAAGTACGTAACAAGTAGTAAGAGTAAAAGAGCTCTTTAGCGTCACCTGTTAACACAAAAGTCACTGATGAAATAAAATGTTTTCCACCTCGGAGCTAAGCGGACTTGCCGACCGGCTGCTTCGCTTCGCCGCCTTTGTTTTGTTTTGGTGTGACGAAAGTTCCGCCACGACATGCGATTGGTAGTCTACAGTCAGCGTCTACAGTGACTGTAGACTCCGGCCCAGTAAGAAGGCGAAAGTGTCTACAGTCACCGTAGACAGTTGCACTACTGTAGACACCACACCCGCGATTTTGTCTCCAGCTCACCATCAGCAGCCCCAGAGCCACGGAGTCAGGAACACCAACAAAGAGGAGTGGGCAAACAGAGAGAAGAGGGTGTGAAAGCTCCAACCTCAGCCGCCTTAGCAGTGACAAAGGACTGTTTGTTTGTTTCTTCAATAAATACGACTAACCTTACCACCGTGCTCTGCGCTTGTGTCCGGGGTCTTTCAGAGGGGCTTGACACATGCCTCTTTTTCACCAGATTGAACCCTGCTTCATCTATGAAAATATATTCATGATGCTTTTCCATGGAATCCAGTTCAAACACTCTTTACAAAAAAATTGATACAGTGTAGTTCACTGTAAGTGATACAGAGAGATGGAGTTCTGAAAAAGCTTACAGTATATGCATTTCAGATTTATGTTCATTACAATAAAGTTACAATGTAAAAGTCTTTGCAATTTAAAAGTAGCAACTGCAACTACTAGACAATAGCAAGAGTAGGCCTATACGTATAAAACTGTATCCTGTGGAACTGCATCCAGAACTGAATTTTAAATTCTTCTCCTCACATACAAGGTCGTGAATAATCAGGCCCCATCTTAGAACTCATGATGTCATATCACCATTAGAGCACTTTGCTCTCAGTCTGCTGGCTTACGTGTGGTTCCTAGGATACTTATGAGTAGAATGGGAGGCAGAGCCTTCACCTTTCAGGCCCCTCTTCTGTGGAACCAGTTCCCAATTTGGAGATTAAGCTTAGGTTTAAAACTTTCCTTTTTGATCAAGCTTATAATTAGGGCTGGATCAGGTGACCTCAAACCATCCCTTAGTTATGCTGCAATAGGCCTAGGCTGCTGGGGGGCTCCGATCATGCACTGAGTGTTTCTTTTCACTCTATGTTTATACACCGCTTTGTATTTAATCAGTAGTTATTAATAATCTGTGGTTCTCTTCCACAGCATGTCTTTTGTCCTGTCTTCCTCCCCTCATTCCCAACTGGAGGTTTTGTCCCGTTAAAAGGGAGTTTTTCCTTTCCACCAAGTGCTTGTTCATAGGGGGCTGTTGTGATTGTGTGGTTTTCTCCATAATTATTGTATAGTTTTTACCTTACAATATAAAGCGCCTTGAGGTGACTGTTTGTTGTAATTTGGTGCTGTATAAATAAAATTTAACTGAATTGTTTCTTATTTTGTCTTTTGATGCGGTACCTTTGGGTACCACATGGGGGAAGTGTTGGGATTTTTTCATTATGTCACATTCTCAAACACTGGACTTAAAAATATAACTGTTTGATTTGACTGTACCTCTGTGTTTTATTTCGACTACATTGATCTAAACTGTTTGGCCTAAAAAAATTTGACCTATTGTTTGACTGTTATCCTGTTTTGACTGTTCTTGTTCATGTACCGCTCAACTGATTTATATATTCAAGATAATCTTTTTATACTTACATTTCATTACATCCATCAATTGTGTCCTATATACTGTGTTCTTATTGCACTTTTCTTTTCTTCTCTTTGTAGTTGCATACTCTAAACCATGAGTCAAAGTAAAGGGTGGCTAGAGGAACTCCAGGGCAAAAATCAGTGGATTTGACATTTTTTTCTGCCTATGATATAATCCATGTGAGGGGCTTACCCCAGGTATATCCCAAATGATTAAGATTTAAAGCTGGATTTGACAGCTGGAGGTTGTAAAAATGTCAAAAGATGATGGCTCATTACCAGGTGCAGGCCTACAGTTGCAAGACTACCAGGAGGTCAGGAGCGAGAGCCGAAGAGCTGGGCAGACTGCTAAAAGGTTGTGCAAACTCAAGTGTCACATTTCATGAAGAGAAATAAATCTTGCACAATCAGAATAAGCATATTCAAAATATGTAACTGTTTAAAAAAAAACCTTTGGGCTCAAACTGGGAAATAATTTGTGCTTAAAGGTAAAATTAGAACAATTAAGGCCAAGACCAAAAAAAAAGGAGGGCCAACGGCTCCCTTGTCAATATAAGGCCACAGTGTCTCTGCCTGCCCTCATCACCCTTTGACCTGCATCCAGAGGAGCTTTTGCTGTTTCTTCTTGAGCTTCTATGTTCAACAAAACAGCTGGCATCAAGTTTTAACTGATACAGTATTACAAACTCTGAATATTTATCTTATTGGGCTTTTAATCTCACTAGGTTGGACCAACTCTTAGCAAAACAGCAACACATCAGAGGACTGTGAGAAATGAATGAATGTTAATGTGCAGAAAACAAAGCATCAAGAGCATTAGTTCAATAAGAAATTTGAAAGGAATAAGTGTTAAATAAGTGTTTTTTATTGAATGTTACTCATTTGGAATTTTTTTAAATTGTATTGTGCAGACATACATTTCAATAGACTTAAATTACATGTTACACATTTCCACCTACACTAGGTGGCAGTGTGAGACTATGACTAATGGTGAAAAACTACCAATACTTCTGTGATGATCCTGTTTTTATTTGAACAGGCTAAAAATTGTACATTTCACTTGTTGAAGAATCTTCCTGCCAGTATTAGCTACTGCTTCACCAATTTGTATAACATAAAATAATAAATTAATCTTCTCAGCTTGATCTCTGGCCTCATTTTCACACCTGGATTGAATTTTCTGTCTCGCTTTCTCCAGTTCTCTTTCATACTTTTCCTTTATCTTTGCTATCTCCAGTTCTCTCTCCTCTCTCTCTTTCTTCTTCTCCTCCTCTCTGTCCTTCCTCTCCCTCTCTCTCTCAGCCTGGAGTTTCTGCATCTCTGTCTGATGTCTTTCCTGTATTTCTCTCTCCTTTTTCTCCTCCTTCAGTTCTCCGTCGTACTTTTCCCTCAACTCTGTCATCTTCAGTTCCGTCTCCTCTTTCTCAGTCTTCCTTTCTGCCTTCCTCTCCTCCTCTCTCTCCTTCCTCTCCTCCTGTCTCTCGGCCTGGAATTGTTCACTGCATTTCTGCACCTCTTTCTGAGATCTTTCCTGTATTTCTCTCTCCTTTTTCTCCTCCTTCAGTTCTCCGTCGTACTTTTCCCTCAACTCTGTCATCTTCAGTTCCGTCTCCTCTTTCTCAGTCTTCCTTTCTGCCTTCCTCTCCTCCTCTCTCTCCTTCCTCTCCTCCTGTCTCTCGGCCTGGAATTGTTCATTGCATTTCTGCACCACTTTCTGAGATCTTTCCTGTATTTCCCTCTCCTTTTTCTCCTCCTTCAGTTCTCTGTCGTGCTTTTCCTTCAACTCTGTCATCTTCAGTTCCGTCTCCTCTTTCTCTGTCTTACTTTCTGCCTTCCTCTCCTCCTCTCTGTCCTTCCTCTCCCTCTCTCTCTCAGCCTGGAGTTTCTGCATCTCTTTCTGATGTCTTTCCTGTATTTCTCTCTCCTTTTTCTCCTCCTTCAGTTCTCTGTCGTGCTTTTCCTTCAACTCTGCCATCTTCAGTTCTGTCTCCTCTTTCTCTGTCTTACTTTCTGTCTTCCTCTCCTCCTCTCTCTCCTTCCTCTCCCTCTCTCTCTCAGCCTGGAATTGTTCATTATATTTCTGCATCTCTTTCTGATATCTTTCCTGTATTTCCTTCTCTATTTTCTCCTTTTCTTTCTGTATTTGTTCTTCTTTCTCTCTCAGGATGCGTTCTTTCTCCTCTTCAATCGCCCTCTCAGCCTCTTGGAACATCTCGTTGGTGTAGTGGCTTCCTCCATTGTTCTCCACTATCTCTCTGATCTTCTGGAGCAGCTCAGTGACCTGAGAGCGCTCCTTCAGCTTATTATTGAAGACGTGGTACTGACCATTACATCTGGCCACAACTTCCTGCAGCTGTGCGCTTTCTTCTAAGAACTCTTCAATAGAAGATTCTTCAAGGAGGTCCCCACCAGTAAAGAGAACCATGCTGTATCTGTCTGCAGAATCGCCAAAGATTTTCTGAATCCTTTGCACCGTCTGCTTTTCCTCTTCAGTGTATCTGCCCAGTCTGATGACCACCAAGAAGATGTGTGGTCCTGGAGAAGCATAGGAAATGCACTGGAAAACATCTTCGGTAGTTTTTTCCAAACCAAACCTGGTATCAAACAGACCCGGGGTGTCAATGACAGCAACGTGCTGCTCACCTACTATAGCTTTGCCTTTAGAACACTCTTTACTCATAGAGACAGCACTAAACTTGGATTCAAAACACTGATGACCCAGAATGGTGTTTCCAGTAGCGCTCTTTCCAGTTCCAGTCTTCCCCACTATCACAATCCTCAGCTCATCATCATTTGTCCTGCTGGATCCTGTGAAGAAAGGTTAGAATGAAGATCTACGTCAGACTGGAAATACATTATTGTTCAGCTTCACCAGCATCTTCCATTTTTTGAGGTAGGGTTAGGGTTAGAGTTGTCCACTCCTTCTAACAGAACTTTCTCATGTTTGAAACATCTAAATGAAAAAGAGAAAATCTGACTTCACTTAAAATCTAACACCTTCTAGACTCTGAAATTTGACCTACTTTACAGTGTTTAACAATTTATTAGACCACCACCCAGTGTAAGATTCATGCCACAGCTGCCCTAAATAACAATATTGATAATTACCAAAATATTTTTTTAATTACTCCACCAGTATGCGCAAACTCTTTAACTCAAATTATATTAATATTAAAATATAATTATTGTTATTCGTGAATTTTCAAATGTTCAGTTTTACAAAACAGCAGAAGTAATAATAAAGTACATTATAATTTTTTGATTAACATGCCAAATTACAGTTATTTAATTGCATTCCCAAAGAGAATAAAGTAGTTTTAGTGGTTGAGTGTTATGCTTGATTAATTTTAGACTTCTCAGACAAATCCAGTGTGTCCACTTAAATTTGGGTATTAAAAAGCTTCAATTCAGTAAATTAAGTAATTTTTAGTTTTTTGTAATAACTTGGTCTGCTAAATTTGTTAAGTATTGTATCTAACCCCCGATGTGTTGCAAATGAGCTGGTAGATGGTAAAAAAAAAAAAAAAGTGTACAGAGATGGGTCACAACAAGTAACTATACTGCAGTTAACTCTGTGAAGTTAAAGTTATCATCAGGGTTAAAAGTAATTTCAAAACGATGGCAGTTTCCTATGAAAGGGTTTCTCTGTAGAGGCTACATAATATCTAGTTAAAGTCAGCCATGAACACTGTTTTAACACTGGAAAATAGGACTTTAACACGACGACTTACCAAACCTGCCAGCCATGTTTGGGTTGCAATTGCTGTCCAAGTCCATGTTAAAGAGTGCAGTGTAGATACTCCAGCTGAAGTGGAGTCAGAAGTGAATGTCAGGGTTTGTGTGCTGGGCCTTCTTTTAAAGCACAGTATGAACCAAACCACACCCACAAACAACTGTAGTGAAAGTGAAAGTGAAGGGCTTCCCCAGCAAAGTAGGTCCTACAGTAAAAGGAAGACTTTCACTATGTTTAGCATCTGCTGTTTCTGTTTCTCATCTGCTGCTTCTTACAGATATGATTGGTATGATCGTTTTATATCAATTTTAGTTGTAAAATATCTTTTTACATCAAAATACTTTTAATACATATTCAAATTTCATTTTAATGAATGGTAAGAGCATGTGTCAATGTGTTAGTAATGTATTTCACACAATGTGAATAAGCTAAAAGTTAAAAAAAAATCATCCATCCATCCTCTTATCCTGTTCAGGGTCGTGGGAGGGCTGGAGCCTATCCCAGCTGACATAGGGTGAGAGGAAGGGTACACCCTGTACAGGTCATCAGCCTGTCGCAAATCTAACACGGAGAAACAGACAGCCAGACACACTCACATGCATGCCTATGGGCAATTTAGAGTGACCAATTAACCTAACCCCAGTAACTGCATGTCTTTGGACTGTGGGAGGAAACCCACGCAGACACGGGGAGAACATGCAAACTCCACACAGCGAGAGGCCCGGGCCAAGGTGGAATCAAACCCAGACCTTCTAAAAAACTTTTTTTTTTAAACTTAAGGTGTCTTTCCTTCTTTCTTTGTATACAACTGTGTATACAGCTTTTCTCTGGGCTCTAAGGGCATCACACAGGGTGCACAAATTACAAAGCCCTCTCACAGGCTGGTAAAGACACTTTCCTTACCCATTTAAAAACCCAATTCAGTTTCATTTACATGGAGACATATCAAAGGTACTTAATCTCAGGCACATTCACTTTTATCTTCTTATTCACAATGTGTGAATACGCTATGAAGCACATAAAGCCTTTTCTCTTATGACTTTAACAAAATGAAAGAGTGCAGTGTAGATACTTCAGCTTATTTGGCAGCTTAACTGCCATTTCTAAGGGTGGGGGGGGGGGGGCTTTAGTTTTGAAATAGGTAAGCAAAGTTTTTTTACTGGCCTGTGAGAGGGCTTTGACATTTGTGCTGCCTGTGTGATGTCCCTACAAGCCAGAGAAATGTATACTCTCACAGTTGCCCTCTACAAAGATAGAAAGCTACTTGTTGCCTCACCCCTCCCCTGCCCATTTCTGGGAAATCGCAGTAATTCCCAAGTGCTACAGGCTGACCCCTCTCCAAGCTTTGCTGGAAAGGTCACTTTCACTTTCACTCTGCAGCCAGTAGTTATTTGTGGATGTGGTTTGAGTCATACTGTGCTTTAAAAGAAGGCCCAGCACACAAACCCTGACATTCACTTCTGACTCAACTTCAGCTGAAGTGAAGTATCTACACTGGACTCTTTAACATAGACTTGGACAGCAATTGCAACCCAAACATGGCTGGCAGGTTTGGTAAGTTGTCATGTTAAAGTCGTATTTTCCAGTGTTAAAACAGTGTTCGTGGCTGAGTTTAACTAGATAATAGAGAAACCCTTTCATAGCAAACTGCCATCGTTTTGAAATTACTTTTAACCCTCTAATCCTAGCTTTAATTCCTAATGCTAACCCTGTGTTTTGGAAAAGAAAAAGATTTTGATGTATGTCAGTTATAGTGATTAATATCTTTGTACCCTGATTGCCAAGACTTTGGAGAACAATTAAAAATATTTACATATTCTGAAAGCAAAGTGTTGGAGTCACCAGTGATAACTTTGACTTCACAGACTTAACAGCAGAATAGTTATTGTGACCCATATCTGTACACTTTTTAACCATCTACCAGCTCATTTGCAACACATCTGGGGTTAGATACAGTGCTTAACAAATTTAGCAGACCAAGTTATTACAAAAAACTAAAAATTACTGAATTTATTGAACTGAAGCTTTTTAATACCCAAATTTAAGTGGACACACTGGATTTGTCTGAGAAGTCTAAAATTAATCAAGCATAACACTCAACCACTAAAACTACTTTTTTCTCTTTGGGAATGCAATTTGTAATTTGGTTTGTTAATCAAAATAGGTCCATTTTCAGTGGCAAATCCCTCATTATACTGACGGAGGTTGCTGAAACTCATCCTTGAAGTACTTAGCGCAAACACGGAGGACTTTCCCCACTGATGTTGGTACATTTCCCAGAGAGTGTCCCCCTGTTCACCAGTGGAGCTCCAAACTTACCAACATGCAAATTCGGCATAAGTAAACTGGACTACAAAATCGCTGCGAGAAAAAAAATGGCGGATTCACAAGATTGGTTAGCCAGATGTCCATGTCCTTATTTAGCAGTTCCACGGCAAATACTGTGACGTCACACATTAGAAAACGTCACATGTAAGAGAGAAAACTGAACAGACTGAAAATTATGACCCAAAAAGAATATAAAGATATCTACGCAGCACCCAAACAGAATGCATTTACATTTCCTGCACTGTTACACACAGAAAGTACACAACAAAATGTATTTAAGGGCTAAAAAAGTGGATTTTGCATGATACGTGCCCTTTAAAAGCTTTTTCATTTAGATGTTTCAAACATGAGAAGTTCTATTAAAAGGAGTGGACACTAACCTAACCTTACCCCAAAACCTGGTGGATGTTCAGAAGCTAAACATAATGTATTTCCAGCCTTCATTCTAACCTTTCTACACAGGATCCAGCAGGACAAATGATGAGGAGCTGAGGATTGTGATGGTGGGGAAGACTGGAACTGGAAAGAGCGCTACTGGAAACACCATTCTGGGTCGTCAGTGCTTTGAATCCAAGTTCAGTGCCAAGTCTATGACTGTAGAATGTTCTAAAGGCAAAGGTAGAGTGGATGGGCAGCGTGTTGCTGTCATTGACACCCCGGGCCTGTGTGATACCAGATATGATAAGGAGAAAACTACAAAAGATATCTCCCAGTGCATCTCCAATGCTTCTCCAGGACCACACATCTTCTTGGTGGTCATCAGACTGGGCAGATACACTGAAGAGGAGAAGCAGACGGTGCAATGGATTCAAAAGGTCTTTGGTGATGCTGCAGACAGATACAGCATGGTTCTTTTTACTTGTGGGGACCTCCTTGAAGAAACTCCTATTGAAGAGTTCTTAGAAGAAAGCCCAGACCTGAAGGAACTTGTGGCCAGATGTAATGGGCAGTACCATGTCTTCAATAATAAGCTGAAGGAGCGCTCTCAGGTCACTGAGCTGCTCCAGAAGATCAGAGAGATAGTTCAGAACAATGGAGGAAGCCACTACACCAACAAGATGTTCCAAGAGGCTGAGAGGTCGATTGAAGAGGAGAAAGAACGCATCCTGAGAGAGAAAGAAGAACAAATACAGAAAGAAAAGGAGAAAATTGCGAGGGAAATAGAGGAAAGATATCAGAAAATTATGCAGAAATACATTGAACAACTCCAGGCTGAGAGAGACTGGGAGAGGAAGGAGAGAGAGGAGGAGAGGAAGCTGGAGAGGGAGGAGAGAAGGAGAGAGAAGAAGGAGATGCAGGAGGAGAGGAAAAGGGAGAAGGAGGAGATACAGGAGGAGAGAAGAAGGGAGAGGGCAGAGATACAGGAGGAGAGAAGGATGGAGAAGGAGGAGAGAAAGAGGGAGAGGGAGAGAGAGGAGAGGGAGAGAGAGAGAGAGGAAAGGGCGAGGGAGAGAGAGGAGAGAAAGAGGGAGAGACAGGAGAGAGAGGAGAGAGAGAGGGAGAGAGAGGAGAGGGCGAGGGAGAGAGAGGAGAGAAAGAGGGAGAAGGAGGAGATGGAAAGGCAGATAGAGAACTTAAAGAAAATGCGTGACAGAGAACTGGATAAGGAAAGATGCAAGATTCAGTCCAGGTATGAAAATGAAGCCAGGCAGAAAGCTGAGGACTCTGGTCCATTTGGTCTTATAAAAAATATAGCAAAGAAATTTATGAGTTTCTTTTAGCAGGATGTCACAGACATCAGAATTCTCTGAAGCTTGTTCTTCCTTGTTTCATTTAGCTAACTGTAGTTTTCACACTGACTTGTGGTCATAATGAATACCCACTTATGTTATCTTAGTGAATGATTTAATTAGCTGAAGTAGCATTATACTGTGAGCTTTTAGGGCCAAGCCATTCATGATATTACAGTTAAATATCACAGTTAAAAACATCTGCAAAAAAAAGCCCTTTTGATATGTATTTACCTGTTAGGGGAGAATGACAGTACCTGTTGAAGTGCAAATGTACTTGAGTGCTCTTGTGCTTGTGTTTGCTGCTCCTCCTATGTTATTTTCCCCCTATGTTTATTTATAAATAAATTGGTATGTTATTTTCCTTACTTGTAAAATTTAATAAATAAATCTTAAATTTTAAAAAATCTGCATACGTGTAACAGTTTTACCAACACATTTATGTTTTGCATGAAATTGTTGAGTGTTTCTAAGAGGGTTATAGGTGTGGATGTGAGAGTGATAAGAAGGGTTAAGGGTCACTGTCATAATTTAACAGACTTCTTGCTCTCTCTGTGTCACAGAATAACTTTGCATTAACCCTTGTGCCCTCCTCAAATTTTACACCATCTGAAAACCTTCATGGCAAAAATGTAACCCCCCCCCCAGTAAAAGCTATTATAGTATTTCTGAACTGCTAACTCACATCTCCTGAGTCCACCACCCATTTTCCCAAAACCTTAAACACAAGTCCAAAAACTCAAGCTCATTCGCCAAAATCCCAGACTTTCCCATCAAAATCAAACCATCACTGCAAAAACCAGTTACCTTTGTGTAAAACCAAACACTGTGGTCAGATCACACACAGCAAGCAATAAATCAATTCACAAAAACCATCTGTTACTCACTAGATCAAATAATTTAAGACACAGCATCCAGGGCATGTAGTCAACAGTGATGTCAGTAACGCGTTACTCTAATCTCACTACTTTATTTCAGTAACGAACAATCTAACATGTTACTATTTCCAATCCAGTAATCAGATTAAAGTTACTTATCCAAGTCACTGCGTTACTTTTTTGTCATTTTCCTCGGTACAAAGATATATTTTTGCTTTCTTCCTGCATCTCGGGGAGTGACGTCTGGCCGATGCGACAATTAAGTCCCATTTTCAGCATGAGGACAATAATAGCACATCGACACAAACATAAACAATGGAGGGAGGAGACAATTTTCTAGCCGGAAATACAGGCACTATTTTGTGTCAGCTAAAGATGACAACATCAAGGTTGGTTGTGCACACTGTGCTGGCGACAAAGTGTTATCTAGCTTCACGTCAAATATGAAGAAACATCTGGAGTCGCAGCATGGCACAGTCAAACTTACAGAGCTAGTCCCACCAGGTGCAGAAGGCCATCCAGCACCCAAACAACAAAAGCTGGTACAAAAAAAACAAAACAGTAAGTGGTAGTGATGGGAAGTTCAGCTCTTTTCGGAGAGCCGGCTCTTTGGGCTCGGCTCCCAAACGGCTCTTTACTTGTTAGCATTTGCAGCCTCATATTTTAGCCTAAATAAGCAAAAAAGAATGGTTTGTGTGCTGAGAAGCCCTTTTGCCTTCAGTCTCTTTATGATAAATTTTATAATTGCTTTATTTTGTGTGATGTATGAGCCAAGAGATGGCCTGCTATGTTACAGGTGCTATCACCAGAGGGCAGACCGCCTCTGGGGCGTATAGAGAGCCTGTCGTAACCTCAGTTGCAGAGAAGAAGTGTGGAGAATAAAAACAATGTGTGAACCCGCAAGACCTCCTCCATGCTCTTTGTGTGGCAAGTAATAATGTGTACTAGTGTCACCCTAGGAGAGAACATAACATTTTGTGCATTTGTCCTGTTAAAAAAATTCTTACTTTTGTTTAACATTTTAAATAAACTTTTAATGGAACACAAGACAAACAAACACACTGACTTATTTTGCGTAGTGTTGCAGTAGAACGGGTTATAGTTGCAGTTTTTTTTTTTGGGGGGGGGGGGGGGCAAAAGTTGTTGGTACGGGACCAGAATCACCAGGGTCAGTAGAGAGAGACCTTCTCTAACTGTGATTTGCAATTTGCAATGACGGCACTGCTCTGCTTTTCCCAATTTCCTTAAATTACAGCCAAATGCTGCTTCTTTTACAAGTATTGCTCGTATTCTCATGTTTTTCTACCACTGTCTTGTTATCTGTGCCCATGCATGGTGGAACATCTATCTCTCCCTCTGCTTTAACAAAATGGTATAAATCCATACCACCCTCTGTGACTGGCTGCATGATGTGCCCATCAGTTTGGCCCCTGTCCTCAGGTTTGTGAGCAGAGCTCATTCAATGGGAGTTGGCTCTTCTGATTGACTAGCAAGAATCGGCTCTTTTGCGAAAGACACATCACTAGTAAGTAGGGGGAGAGTTAAAGAAGTTGGTCGGACACTATGTAGTAGAGGAAATGCTGCCCTTAAACACGGTTGACTTGCCCTCATTTAATGGTTATCATTTTTATGTTGAGGTGTACAGATGCTAAATAAATAAAATTGAATTGAATCAAATATGTCTCTTTAGATCAACTAAAGTTGATATAAAACAATCATACCAATCTGTAAGAAGCAGCAGATGTGAAACATAGTGAAAGGCTTCCATTTCCTGTAAGACCTACTTTGCTGCTGTGTCTTAAGCCGCTTTTCCATTAGTATCTACTCAGCGCGGCTCGACTCGACTCAGTTTGAAGGTCTGGTTATTGTACCTATAATCAAGCCGGTGCTTTTTGGCCACTTAAAATATCTTTTTAGAACTGTGATGTTATATTTGTTGTGATTTCTGCAGCTTTGTAAGACAGATTTCTGTTTAAAAAGACATTTTTAATGTCAATGACAGTTTTTACCTTGATTAAAAAAAACCACAAATATATAAAAGTCATGAAGACAAATGTACATGTGTGCTTAGATTAGTAGAATAGAATGTGGTGACCATTTCAAGTGTTGCCAGGAGAGTAAATCGCACCCATTTCCTTGTAAAATAGATTAGTGAAAGTTTTCCAGATAAGGAAGTGAAGCTGAACAGAAGGTGATGTATAAGTTGTATGATTATGTCATAAATAGTAACATGTAAGTAGAAGATGATTGTTTGCTCTCATGCAAGATTTTAATAACAGGACATAAAGGGTAGAGGTGCACGTTGTCTGTTGTTTTTGTACTCCTTTTGTTTATCACTTAAAGCGGAAACACAGAAAACAGGCAGCCACAGGGGGGCCGGACAGCTGTAAAACAGAAGGAAATACACCCTCACCCTTTTTATCACTTGTGTAACAGTAATAAAACCCGGAATCAGGGAGAGAGAAGGCATCAGACTTCATGAACTGATGCAGAAATTTTATTAGCGGTCAGGGAGATGTAGCTCTGTATTTTGACTTCATTCTTTTGATGGAAAAATAAACGTAACTGGAAATGAATTGAGCGCCTCCTGCATTCGTCATTAAAGAACACGAGTTCCATTTTTGGCAATTCAACAGTCACGTTGCCAAAAACTGAGTGTAGCTTGTACCGTGTGATAGAAATGCTGATTCTCACTTAAAATGATCTGATATCATTGATGAGAGATATGTTTGACATGTTTCACAGATTAGGTCAACAAGTCATTTACAGCCGTTTAAATACAGACAATCACTTTTTGGTCCAACACCGGCAGCTGTTGAATGTAACTAATAAAGTAACTGGTAATCTAACTTAGTTACTTCTAAAATTAAGTAATCAGTAAAATAACTAAGCTACTTTTAAAGCAGTAATCAGTAATCAGATTTGGCAAATGGCAAATGTCACTTTGCCTGATGGAGAGATTCCAGGCACTTAAAGGTGGTGTTACTTTTGCAGTTAGAGTGCATTTCAGAGTTGAGAACCTTTGAGCTGAACATGGATATCTGTACAGTCTAATATAACTCTGGTATGTGGGGAAGTGGCTCTGAAGCAGGGAGGCGTGAGCTTATTTACAGTTTCTCTCGAAGCCCAAAGTGGAAGTGATCCCAACATGAAATGCAGAAAGTTTGTCCAGGTTACACAGATCCTGTTTACAGCTGACTGTGACACACTGAAGCTCACTGCAAGGTCCAGCTCAGGAAATCCTCGCCTCACACGACACAGAAAAGGAAAAAACTGATCAATTAGAGCCAGTTTAGAAATGCCAAAGCCCTGCCTCTGAGTTTCTTCATCAGCTTGTCTTAGCCGGTGTGCCTGACTCCATCCTGCCATGTTTTCTGCTGCTGGCTGTAATGCAGCAAACACCGCTTCAAGCGTGGTGTAATCTGGAAGGCCAGCCGGCCGGCTGTGTTGAAGATCAGCTTGCTCTCTGATGATCTTGAGGGCATCTTCAACGTGCTTCTCCAGTGGCCGAAGCAGCTCAGCATAGTCATGATCTGGGTGTGTGTGTGTGGGGTCACTTCACTGGAAGTACAAGAGAAAATATCAACAAGAGACTCATTTTTGTTAATGAGAGGTCGACTTAAACTTGTCAATCACCAAGACGGTTTGAGATGGTGACGTAGTGAATACATCACTGGTCAGGATTCAGTAACATTTGGAGCCAGACTGAGTCTTCATAGTCAATCCAAGACTATTTATTATATTATTCATGATCATTTTGCCCGAAGGTTTGTCCAGTCTCAACAGATTATAAATTATAAATTTGGAGACATAAAATGCATATTAGCTATCCACACAAAAAAGGACGCTGCTGCAGTACAAAGCAGAGAAAACAGAAGCTCCTCGATGTCTAAAAATAAAATTTCAGCATCTGAAATATGATCAGAGTAGCTGGCAGTCTGTTTAAAACTGGCTCAAACATACAGCAGCTTACAGTAAGTCTGTATGACTCTGACTCCTTCAGTGTTCAGAGTTTATTCAGTGTTAGATTCCAGATGTGCACAGTTGTAAAACTCTTAAATGAACGAGAACTGTTACTTTGACAAAGTTTAGTTTGGTCAGCGTTTCCTCATTTAAAGTTTAGCACTTGAACTCATCGTTACCTCAGCAGCACAACCCATGAAAAAAATACTTTGACAAACTCAAAACTACTCAAAGATAACTGCGAATGTTTTGTAAACTCACAGCTGGAACCAACTCTTAGCAAAACAGCAACACATCAGAGAACTGTGAGGACATTTGTCTCATCATAAATGTGCAGAAAACAAAGCAAAGAGCATTCGTTCAAAAGTAATTTCTAAAGAGAAAACACAAATCATTTATAATCATGCATAAGTGTGTTTTTATTAAATGTTACTCATATGCACATTTTTTAACCTGCGGTACGTCTCATTAAAATATAAGAACACTTGGTGGCAGTCTGTGACTACCAATGTGATCTAATGACTGAAACTCCTCCGCTTCATCTCTGCCCTCATCTTTGTACCTGGACTGAATCTTCTGTTGAAGAGAGTTTTTAAAACACTTTAAAACTCTGAATTCGTGGAGCAGTTAATGACATTAAGTACACAACTCCACACGGATGCAGTCAGACTAACATGAGTGAAAGAAGAAAAAGACAAATGTTATTTTTGATGAAACAAAAAATCACAAGAATGTGACGACTTTAAAACAATTCAGTGTTATTATAATGTTGATAATTTTGTGGAATCTGCATAGTAATACAGTAGGATAATATAATAGTAATACAGTAGGATAATATAATAGTAATACAGTAGGATAATATAATAGTAATACATAACAGTATTACTACTATTCAACATTTGCAAAGAATTAGAACAATCAGTAACTAGAACTCAGCTATCAGCACTCAAGTATCAGTTCCTTTAACATTAATTTAACTGATGTTGTCCTCAGAATGTACCTGGTATAGAATCGGATGTCGGCGCCAGCAAACCGCTGTAATCCAAACGTGGAGCTCCTGTATTTCCTTCCTCAGATCCTCTGCCTCTTTGGACAGGCCTTCTGCAGCTGATGTAGACGGTTCAGGGCCTGAGCAACAGACATGATCTTTTGAGAGACTCTGCTCTTCTTGCTCCTCAGGAGGGACTGCTTCAGAGGGTCGCTCCGCTCTCTCCCGAACACTGCGCTCAACTTTGAAGCCATTCCACTCAAAAAGCGTTGGTACAGCACCTCTAATAAGCCTCCTTTAACCTCAGGGGTTGCTGGCTCTATGAGCTGATCAGTGGTAAAGTGTCTGCTGCAGACTTTAGTGTGAGAGGTAATGGTGAAAGGACCCCGGTGTATGTTTATCAGCCACTGGCTCCTCAAGTCGGAATGGGTGGGAAAGCTGTGGAAACTTAGTATGTCATTAAATTTGAATGAAGCCGAACAAAGAGGAACACAGCAATGTTCAGAGTATTTCTTCTCTTGTTTTTGAAAATGTGCCATTTTAAACACTTTTCTGCGTACATTCATACTGAATTACTAACTGCTAACAGAGCTAAGCAAACATACAGGAAATGTCCAGGCAGCATCGTTTTGAAACAGTGAAATTTTGGCGAAATGGACTAACCTGCTGCATCATTTTTTCACTTTGATTTTCAGGGTGTCTTTGCATTCAGCCCCCTCTGTGGGTTGATCATTTTCATTTCTATTAAATTATGTGGCCTCCTTTTTGTGCACTGAAATGGACACTTTCAAGCTGACATGGAGTGTTATCTGTGCTCAGTTCTGTCTGTGATCCTTTGAGTTTCTTGACTCCTTTCACACTCTCAGCAAAGCTCTTGTTGCAAGAACTGTGTATGCTGAATTATGGTTGGGATGATTCAATAACCCGTTCTTGTCAACAAAAATGGAACAAATGGTTGGAAGATCTCGGAAAGGCGGGAAGTTCCAAGTTCAGTTCCAAGATTTAAACATGATCCAGAAGTGAAAGGAGCAGCAAATGCAACTGTGATCCCAGCAGATGCCTTAAGTGCCACACATAAGCTGATTAATCATTTATCGAGTTGGAAAAGGTTAAAGTTGCAGTTGGATATATTCTGTGTGAGTAAGAAAATGAAGCAACTTGTTGCAGCCGCAAATAACAGTGGTCAACTGTAATATGCAAATGTGGAGAACCACATTTATTATTGTTCGCTTTAGTCAGCTGGACAGATTTTCCAATGAGAGCCCCGCACTACGACGGCTGTGTGAAGCTTCCATCCAAGATACAAAACATCCACTTATTCTTGTAAGACCAGCATATCTCAACTCTTATACTCCATCATATTCATGAACAACTGGGACATGGTGGGAGAAACCCCATTCTCTGAGTTAGGAAAAGGGTACCGGATTCTACTATGTGATCAGATAATGAAACAAACTTTTTGGGAGTGGAAAGAGAACCTGTAACTTCATTAGATCACAATAGGATGCAAAGGATGATGGCACAGGACGGCATTCACTGGCTTTTCAACCTTCCTGCTGGATCCCATCATGGAGGAGGTTGGGAGCGCATCACACACATGATCAGGGAACTTCTAAAAGTTGTTCTTCATCAACAGTGTTTGGATGATGAAGGATTTCATGCAGTATTATGTGAGCTAGAGGCCATAAATTACCGTCCAATTATCAAATTGTCTGAAGATCCTAATGACCTCGAGCCATTAACTCCAAATCATATTCTTGTGATGAAACGTCATCAACTATTGCCACCTGGACTCTGACAAAGAGGACCTGTATATAAAAAGAAGATGGAGACAGCTGCAGGTGAAGGTGATCACATTTAGAAAAGGTTAATAAACGAGTATTTACCGTTGTTGCAAAAAACACAAAAATGGATTAAAGACAAAAGCTTCGCACCTGGTGATGTGAAACTAAGATCGGTCCTCTTTGTGAGATAATAGACTAAATGTTAATGGAGTAAACTGGGTAATTTCTGAACTAATTAGAGGATGTTATTTGAAGGAAGCTCTTTTTTTAGTCTATAGATTTTGTTACTAATGTAATGGCTCTTTAATCAAATTTATGTCAATTGTTTTGTCATCTCCAGAAACAATTAGGGACCAGTGTGTAAGAGCCACATGAAGAGGCATGTTGTATTTTTTGCTTTGTAAAACCTGCCACCACTAGGGGGCACCATGATAGCATTAATCAGGCTGATCACTTCACCTGGCTCAGGTGTTACAGTGAGGCAAAGGCCAACAGTTTTAATCAAGCTTCTTTGTCATTGCAAAGTACTGAATGGAGCTGAATTTTTGTTTATATTATTTATAGAACAGTTAAGTATTAATCAACGTTGAGTTTAGTGACAACCTACTGCAAGTATAATGACTTTTGGTCATTATAATGATTTAAAAATGAAATGGTGCTGATGACAGGCAGGATGGTCCTTCTCCTCTTCATGCAGCATTCATCTTTTCTGAGAAGAATTTCAAATTTCAATTTGTCTGTTCAGTTTTCCACTTTGCCTCAGTCCTTTATAAATGACCTTTGGCCCAGAGGAAACAGCAGCATTTCTGGATCATCTTCACATGCGGCTTCTTCTCTGCATGATAGAGCTTCAAACTGTGTTCAGTGATTTCTGAACGTGTTCCTGAGGCCACGCAATGATTTCCATGACAGAATCATGCCTTTTTAAAATGCAGGACCATCTGAGGGCCGAAGATCATCCAATACTGATTTTCGGCCTTCACTGAACCATAACCAAAGACAGCTCTCATGCCACTCTGGCTGCATACGGTAAAAAATGTGTAGGCTAGTCTGCATCAAAATACCAATTACACTAAGTGATTTCCATAAATTCCACTACACTTGAACTGCAACTACTTTTAAAAATGCTGATCAACTGCAAGTGGCCTAAACTCGTCACTGCACACCTGTTCATATGCTGGCACACCTGACAGAGCGAAACAGATCAGCTGTCCGTTCGATCGTCATGGTATTTCCTGAAATTAAAAGCACTCGCGTTTATTCTCCAATTAGTTCAGAAAAATGGTGCCATCTTGTTGCTTTTATAGTCTTTTGGTATGTGTCCATTCTCAGACTGATCCCCTCCTCATCAGAACAGCATCCACCGCTTCCTCCTTTACTTCATGTCCAACAAGTTTAGGTCGAGTCATGTTACTGTTAGGATCCACGTGAGCTGAACAAATCTAGCGGTCGAATAGGGCATGTGCACAAGGAGGACAGAATACCACCAAGACTGGGTAAGCTGCAGCGTCACGACACTACAGGAAGCTTTATGACTGATAATTTAACTGACGTCTGGAGAATGGGGGCGTTTTTCATGGTTTAAGCCTAACAAGGAGAGCAAATCCACAATCAGTTACTGGTTGTCGGTAATGACCTTATTAGATATGCTGTACAAGCAAAAATACCTAAAGCGCCACTATTGATCTTTGGTTTATAGATTTGAGGGCGGAAAGAGAAGTAAATAAGTAAAAATTTATTTGCATAGCACATGTCAGCAGCAAGGCAATTCAAAGTGCTTTACATCATAAGAACATCAAACAAATGTGCAGTAAAATCATTAAAAGCATT
>JAVDPK010003048.1:84778-102622 GCA_034780415.1 Cichlasoma orientale | reverse complement strand
GTGTGTGTGTGTGTGTGTGTGTGTGTGTGTGTGTGTGTGTGTGTGTGTGTGTGTGTGTGTGTGTGTGTGTGCTTCTGAACAGTTAGCATCCATTAACATCTGTTTGCTGTGACCTTTCTTCCCACAGAGGTTTAATGACCCCGATGATCCACATCTGCCTCTGCCCATAACTGAAACTCAGCCCAGCTGTAAGAATCCCAGCTCAAATATATTTGTAATTATTTTTAAAAACCTCCCTTCAGTCACTCTCACGTCTTTCTGTTTGTCTTTTTTAATGATCATATTAGAAATGTATGTTTACATTAGTTTTTTGTCCTTAAGGCAGAGGAGAGAGTATTCACACTGATGCACAGTCACGGCCCCCCTCCCATCCCGATCAGGTAGTCCAGTCGCAGACTCTCATGTTTCCATTCATTCTTTGGTCAGAACAGTAACATTTATGAATGGTCTGTTTGTTGTGTTTGTGTCCTGCAGTCAGAATACTACACTCTGACTCGTAGCCCTCGTGGCTTGTGTGTGGTCTTCAACAATGAAATCTTCAAAGGATCAGACCTGAAAGATCGAAGTGGATCTCAGAAGGATGCAGGTATAGTTCTTCTCTTTAAACAGTCACATGACCTGATTTATGTATACAGTGCTGTGAAAAAAAGTATTTGCCCCTTTCTGATTTGTCACACTGAGATGTTTCAGATCATCAAACAAAATTTAATGTTAGACAAAGATAACCCAAGTAAATACAAAATGCAGTAGTTAAATGATTTATTTTATTAAGGATAAAAAAGATATAAACCTACCTGACCCTGTGTGAAAAACTATTTGCCCCCAAACCTAATGGCTGGCTGTGCCGTACATGGCAGCAAAAACTGCCTTCAAGCATTTGCAATAACTGGCAATGAAAATGTCCTTCAGGTTTTTCTGGTAGAGAGCAGAATTCATGGTTCCATCAGTTACTGCAAGCCTGAAGTCCTGAAGCAACAAAGCAGCCCCACACCATCACACTGCCACCACCATGTTTGACTGTTGGTGTGATGATTGTTTATGAATTGCTGGGTTAGTTTTACAACAGCTGTAACGGGACTCTAACCTTTTCACAGAGGGCCAGGTAGGTTTATAGGTACAGGTTTATTTATATTTTCTCTTAATTAATTAAATGATCATTTAAAAACTGCATTTTGCATTTATGCAGGTTATCTTTGTTTAACGTTAAAATTTGTTTGATGATCTGAAGCACGTAAGTGTGACAAATGTGCAAAAACATAAGAAATCAGGAAGGGGGCAAATACCATTTCACAGTGCTGTAGATGACTGTTTTATCTGGAAGCTACTGAAGCCCGTACCAATTACAGATACAGGTCACATGTTCTATGTCTGTGCAATCTGCTGATACACCATTTGTTTCTCTGTGACACAGATGCTCTGAACACAGTGTTCACGCGCTTAGGCTTCAAAGTGGTGACACACAGCAACCTGACTGCAGCAGAAATGCTCAATGAAATAAGAATGCTTGGCAAGAGGGATTTTGTGAACGATGATGCTTTGGTGAGTACATTCACACACCTTCAGAATTGTATCTTGAAGCACCACTGTATGTGCTTTATGTGTTACACTTTTATTCTTCTTGTTTTATATAACAAATGAGAAGATTGATGCCACCATTGTATATGAGAGGAGAGCTTAAAGTTATGACTCATTGGGGATGATTTCAGTGATACTGACTGCGAAGCTTCATGTTAGTTCATTCTAGTCGCTGAGCCTGAGCTCTGGATGTATTTGCAGTTTGGTTTTCTTTTGGAGCATTTTAACTGAACTGTCTAACAGATTCATTGTTTGTTGTACTAGCAGACCGTCTGCAAGGTCTGTGCTGCCCTTCTGGTGAGTGGCATGCTAGTGTTATCATATTTGTTAGCACTAATAACAATTATCTGCACCTACACAGTTTGTGGATGCACCTCAGTCACAAAGCATGGTAGCCTTCGCTGATAATTTAGGGCTCACCCTGGCCCAGAATAGTCAACCCCAAATCTATAACTTACTTTATCTTTCAGTTAGATTTTTTTTTTCATCTATATATAAGGAAACAGGTAGCACTTCACATTTTGTGTAAAGATAAGAGAGTGGTATTAATCTTCTCATCTAAGTATTAGCAAGGATCAGCACATTTCTCATGATGATGATGATGATGATGATGATGATGATGATGATCTTGTTCTTGTTGTAAATGATCTCACAGTTTAGTCTTTTGGCTCATTTATTTGGACTTCATCATAGCTCTGGAAATATACGTCAGCAGCCATGGCTGTAAACATTCCCACATATATTTTGCTTCACTGCCATAAAGTGTATTAGAACAGAGTCATAAAACAAAGTAAACATAACAGCTTTGCAGCAAATTCTGTTTGGTATGTTTGGTTCAAACCAATCATCAGATATTACCAAGCACACAGGATGTCTGTGTGCATCGCATTTTGCTTGCTAACCATACAGGTGCTGCATTTGGCGGGAAAGTAATTGTTAAGGTGCAACGTGTTCACTCTGTGTGTGTGTATACTGTAGAATGCAGTAAAATCCACAAAGCACCCGCACAGGTCAGGTGCTGTGAGATTGAGAAAGATTTAATAAACAGGGGACATGAGAGTAATATGAGATTATTGTCAAAGGTGAGGTCTGCTCAGAAAAGTGACGTTGAATAAACTGAAAATTTAGAGCTTTTTCTTTTTAAGCTACAGTATTTTTAATCAATTACTGGGTCTGTAAATGATGTGTTGCTGGAGTTATCTGGCTATTTCATCTTGTGAAGTGTCTGAAAACAAATTCAGTGATAAGATTGTGTTATTAAAAAGTTGTGTGATCTGGACATTAAATACAGACCAAACCGGGTATAGTGCGTTATTGTGGTGCAACTTTAAATAATGGAATATGATGGACTGGTCCAGGACAGACTGTGACATTCCTAACTGCCAAATCACACTTTAATCCCTGCATGTATATTAAAATATATGTCTGCCTCTGATCTAAGGTGGTATGCGTGCTTTCCCATGGAGACAAGGGATGTGTCTTTGGCACTGATGAGAACAAAGTGCTCCTGAAAGATCTGACGCTCCCCTTTACAAGTGAAAGAGCCCCGACCTTGGCAGGGAAGCCCAAACTCTTCTTCATTGAAGGAAGTCAGGGTGATGGATACATGAGAGGATTCTTTCCCTGCCCCCCAAGACCAGGAGAGGACAAAAGTAGAAATCAAGGACGGCTAGCAGCAGACACAGGTCATGTATATGAGGAAGCGGTGCCTTCACAAGCAGACTTTCTAATAAGCATGGCCACCGTGGAAGAGTACAAGACATTTCGGCACACGCTCACAGGATCCATCTACACCCAGGAGCTGTGCAGGCAGCTGACAAGATCAGCAGAAAGGTGAGAGACATCATTAAAGTTTAAGAAGCTTTTCTTGCAAAGCTTAAAAACCACACTTGACCTCAAGTCAGTCGTAACATCTGCCATAAATGATGCTCCCTCACCAAAACCTGATGAGTCAGTCGAGCCTTTTGCTTAGTAAACAACCGTATCAATGGAGGTACATATAGTCTGCACTTACTGCCGATTTGCTTTTCTATACTGTAAGCAAATAATGAAAAATGAATTACACAGTATTGTTTTGCAATTCCACAGTAATAGGTGACACATTTATTTGATGATGTAACCAAAGTATTTGAAATCTTTCTTTGGTTACAAAGTGTGATCTGTAATTCAGGGAATATGGAGAGTCACAACTGTCACAACTGTCATGTCATTACTGACACGATGCACCTATAATATGTTTATAACACAACTATAAACTGCTCTTTGCTATAGTAAAAAGATAACTATAGTGCATTATATCTCTTTACGTGTTTGCATGTCTACTTTTGGTGCTTTTAGATGTTTTTATACGAAACTTCAAACAGCAGAATGTTGTGTTAAAATATTAGAACTTTCCAAGATGTATCATTTATAATGTGTGTGTTTGTTTTTCTTGCAGCCAGGGCATCGATGATATCCTCACTGTCCTGACGCGTGTGAACAGGGAGGTCAGCAAAGGAAAATATTTTGACTACAAACAAATGCCAGAGCCCAGATACACTCTGGGCAAGAAGCTGATCCTCAAATATGTGTGACCTGACTGTGACCAAATACACACTGCAGATGTGCACAAGTCCTGGATTCACATGGACTTGACTCTAGTTTACAGCTTAGCTGACAGTGTGTGTTTGTCTGTATGAATTTAAAAAAATGATGTATGATACATGACAAACCTTAAATGGCTCAAAACAAAGTGAAATATAATCACAGAAAATTTGCTGTTGGGAAAGTAGAATTAAACTCAGTATTTCTTTATAATTCCATTCCAAACTGTGATTTTTGTGTTGAATTATTCAAAATTCTGCTGTGTTTTCATTACCGTACACAGTGACTGTCCTGGTTGATTAGTTGATGTTATTTTCCTCTACACCTATTAATGATTGGCCTCGCTATGGGAAGGACTGGTTATAAATGCCAAGGTTGTAAACGTGTTTATTCCTGCTGTGGTTCTGGGCATTTTATCATGGGAGTCTGTGAGGACTGACTTACATTTGCTTCTAATGGCTCCAGATGTGAGGGACACACCTGTGTTGTCTCTGTGGATGAGCAACTTTTCTTTCTGACCACTGAGACTTTAAAAAAAGAGAGCACCTCCGCTACATTTTCTCTGAGCACAAGGACAAAGAGTTTCAGCTGACTGTATGATAATGTCTTACTGTGTGTAATGTATTGTGTAGCTGAGAGTACAATAGTTAAACTGCATTAATTCACTTCACTCTCATAAAATTCTTTAAGCTCAACTCTGACTGGGGTGGGGTTGTACTTTTACTCTAACACAGATTTGAGGAGTAAATGAAGCTGCTGTTCAGATCATTTTGTCCACCAAAGACGTGCACTCTTCAGAATGAACTTTATCAAATAAACAGCCGGCCCGTCGGCCTCGTGTGATCAACAATGACAACTTCCTAGGATAAAACAAAAGCCACAACCAGTTCATGCTAAATGTATGTCCGTGTCAGTATAGCCTAAAGATTACAAACATTACAAAACAACATTCTGTTAAAAAATAAACATGTATCTAATGAAAGCTGCTGATCAGACTCGTACCTGTTGCACCTCAGCAGTATAGTTCACAGGCAGGTACCTTCCTTAATAGGCCGCTGATCTGCTCGACTAAGTGCCTTTCCCTCCTATATAAAGGTGTTACTATCTCAGCCTTCCAAGACTAGCTGGTGACAGTCACAGCTGGACATAGACAGGTGCCTGCTCAGTATAAGATAACGTGGCATTAGTTTGTATCAAATAAGCAAATGTGCTTCAGCTTTGAGTTCAGTCCAACCGGTTTATTCCTTCAGCTTACGCGGGTAACAGCATATCAGAATGTATCATTGCAGCTTACCCACCTCTGGTTTGCCTGAAAGTTGCAAGAGTACCTGGCTGCAAGCAATACCTCAACTCCATACCGGAACTCTAGAGCGGAAGTTGGGCTGCACAGGAAGTCACGTGACCGTGAAGTGGGTCTTCTTCGTGAACTTATTCCTCATGATGCAGCAGGTGGATTTAAAACACACTTTTACAGTTAGACTAATCCATATCATTTTATCTACTTGATTGATAATTTTCCTACTCGTCTTATATTCAAATGTCAGTCATCTTCAAGTGTGCATGTGCCTCTGAACCACCTTCTAACTTCTTTTCCTGTACTTGATAATTAATAAATTTGACAAGTGTTGCTTCATTCTAATTGTTTATTTATGAATCACAACATACAAACTGAAAAATTAAAAGAACGGCCTCCAAAACAACACCAAACAGTTAAAACAGGTTCCCACTGATCATCACCACCTCCGCCTGTAGCCGGGTCAGACCCTGCATTTCCAAGCCTTCGATGATGATCTGAAAAACAGTTAAATAATGCAGTTGACGTGTTCTTTTTATTGTGAAGGAAAACACCTGAAACACTTAAATTAGAAAAATAGAACATTTAATATTGAAGCATCAGGAAATCTCTCTCACACATACACACACACACACGATCATGTGGAGGCCCTCTGCCTAGAGAGAGCCTGCTGCTCCTCAGTAACCAAAACATTTTATAGTGGCCCGTTATCAAATCAAAACAGACGGAGAGAGCCGTGGTTTAAACTTGGTCTCAGATCAGTTTGTGTTGGTGGCTCATCTTCATGGCTCAGATCAGGACGTGATGACATTTATGTAGCGGGACTTCCAGGGATAAGATAAACATATTTTCTTCTGTGACTGAGAAGTTAATCTGGAACCTTCTAATGTATAATGCCTAATGTATTTGTTTATTTGGTTAATCCACTATTAATTAATTTCTAGAAGTTTATATTTAAACATTTGGCCATTTGTTATTTGATATAAAACAAAACCCCAACATCTCCCTCTTTTTGACACCAACAAGGTGTCAATAATATACCTGTTGATCAAACTCTTAAGGACAAAATATATTATATTTTAAGCACAATCATTCTTTTCAACACAGACTTGCTCTCAAATTGCTTTCTCTAAACCACTGAGTTCTATAATCTTTGTTTATACTTCATCATACACACACACACACACACACGTTAGAAAGCTCAGGGCAGACAGACAGTTTCACACAGTTCACAAGGCCTTTGTTTTTGCAGTGAAGGATCAGAAAACATAAAAAGCATTTAAAAGCATAATAATCATAACCACTCATTTTCCAAAATGTCCCGCCTTTTTATAATAATTATGCTTTTTAAAACAAGCAGACAAAATGCCAAACAACTGGACTAAGACAGGAGACACACTCATGAGCTTTTGCAAACATAATATACCCCTTTAAGCATTGTTACGGCTGCGTGCCGTTTTGTTTCTCTGTTATTGCTGTGTGGTGGGTTCACTCTGTTGTCTCTCTCTGTCTCCACTCTCTCTCCCTCTACAGCAGGGCGTCTCCTCCCCAATCACGGCCACAGGATATAAGGAGGCAGGATAGGAGGTGGCCCTAGAGAGGGAGAGTAACGTGGTGTAAAGAGCAGTCTGCACAACATCGTTGTGCTGGGCGGATGCTGAAGTGCTTCAGTGGTGGAGAGTAGTGATGGCAAAGCGAGGCTTTCTGAAGCTCTGAACCTTTTTGAACCATTGTGTCAGAAATTGGTTCGCTGCTCAAAGGTTCATTCAGTACTTTTGGGTGATATCTGGTGGCCACAATAATTGTTGCACAGCCAAATGCAGTCCTGCAGATGTGACGCACCATTCATGTGTATAATAACACTTGGGTGTGTTGGGACAATTCCTTAAATCCAACTCCTCCATTGTTCTCCTCAACTGCTCATGCTCTTCCTCCAGAGCGTGTTTCTCCTTCAACAGCTTCTGACGAGCCATGACAGCAGCTGTTTCAGCTTTCAACCTAGCTGATGAGGTGGTAGACAAAGATTTGCTCATCATTGAACTGCCCTTTCTTGATCTCCTGGACACATTAGACACACCATCACCTGGTCTTATGTCATCTTCCAATACATTCATTGTTATTTTTGAAGTGTTCTCATTCTCCTTAAAAACAGAAGAACATGGATCAACAGTGTCTTGTTTAAGTGAAGCTTGGACATGTGGCATCTCCAGCAGCCATTCTTGTGTCGCTTCCAAAACAGCAGTCTTATGTTTGTCAACACTATCAAACCAAGCAGTTTGTTTTTCTTGTTCATCAGGAGGAAGCATAGAAATAACACTGCCATTCATTTCTTTTGCTTCTTTAAACAAGCCGGATATACTTTCAACACATGATTGAACCTTTTCAGCATTATCAGTACTTTGCATTAAGTCTTTAATTTCTTTAATCTTTCTCACCGTCACCTGACGCTGTTCTTGGAGTGTTTCTAGTTTATATTCAAAAGCCTTGTGTGTAAGCTTTGGTTGCCTCTTTTCATTTGCAACATTCATTTCATGGTATCATTTAACTCCATTTTATCCACAAAATAATCCAATTATCACCAATATCTGCCATTTTATCCACATCACAGTGCCTCATTTTAACACAACACAATGTTGTCTTTTATTCCCCTTTAACTCTCCACCGGACTAAGCTAAGCTCAACCCTAGTCTTCTGTGCGTACTAGCGGTGGGTATTTATGTACCTCCATACCGATAGTCTCGAACCAGACAAACTGTCTAGAACCAGAACTACGGCGGTACTCCCAAGCGCAAAGCTTCAGCCGCTTGACACACGAACAAAAACACTTCCAAAAGTGCCAAACACACACAAACACTACAATCACCTTATGTGAATGTACCGATAAACCTAGCAGGGGAATACATTAGTTAAGAAGACAAAAAAAAAAATCCAAAACGTATAAACAAGCAATACTCGAATGAAGGCACCTGACGGTCACGCAGTATCATAGCAGCAAATTTGTGAATGAATGGGCCTTTACGTACTCACGGCTGTTTACAACGCGATCTCCGTCGTACAAACTACACCAACAATACGTTTAAAACTCATCGTCAATATTTGACACACAAACAGCCAATTTTTCTGTTGACAAAATATTGCGGCCAATATACAAACATTTCACCTGAACGCCGCTGCAGGCTAAGACATACTGAAGACGCGTTTCTTCTTATTGCTCACTGCAGACTTTATTGCTCATTTTCACAGGTTATAGAAAGCAAACACTCACTTGATTGATTGCATTTCACATCACCGTGCAATGGCATTTCCTACAGATGTTGAACGGAACGGTCAGCAGAAAAGTTACTCACCCCACACAAGATTCAGGCCCTTCTCTGCACCTGCACCCACTCAAATTAATAATACCACCACACCCAAAGTGCCACCCACAAATCAGATGCAACCACACCCACACAAGCAGCACAACAGGGTAATATGGCTCAATTCAATTTCAATTCAATTCAAAGATCTTTATTGTCCTCTAAGGGCAATTATTTCTACAGCCAGTAGTACAAACATTAAAATAAAATAAAAAAAAACAACCCCAGTCATACCATTAAGAAAAACATAAAATCACAACAGATCATTTAAAAACCTAATCGCTGCTGGAATAAAAGATTCCCTCAATCTCTTTGTCGTACATCCTGGCACCCAATATCTGCATCCAGAAGGAAGCAGCCTAAACTCCTGGTGCAGTGGGTGGTCTGAATGTGCCAGGATCTGTTTGGCCTTTTTCACTGACCTCACCTTTTGTAGGTCAGTGAGGTCGCTCAGGGCTGTGCCAGCAATTTTTCCTCACACTTTTACAATTCCGAGCAGTTTGTTTTTGTTCTTAACATTTAAAAATCCGAACCAGCAGATCAAATTAAAAGTAGGAACAGACTCAATAAAACAAGAATAAAACATTTTCATAAAAGTAAAATCCACATTAAAACCACGGCGCTTATGATAAAAGTACATCCTCTGATGGGCTTTTTTACAGAGTGAGTCTAGGTGGGCTTCAAAAGTCAGCCTGTTGTCAAGGATTGTTCTCAGATATTTATACCGGTCCATGACCTCAACATTCCCCAGAAATAACCACAGGCGCAGTGACTGCACAGTGTTTTCTAAAATCAATGACCATCTCCTTTGTTTTTAAAAATTTATCTTTAAAAAGGAGGACTCACACCCGTCAGTGAAGGCCCTGACCACTGGTCCGTGATCTGGGTCATCGCTGCTGAGGAGGGACAGAATCACAGAGTCATCAGCAAATTTTAAAATGTGGCGCTGTGGATACTGGCTGCGACAATCATTGGTATATAAAATAAAAAGGAGGGGTGAAAGAACAGCCCTGAGGAGACCCAGTAGAAGAAACGAGGACATCGGAAAGAAACCCGTTGACCCTTACCGTCTGAGAACGAACAGTTAAAAAGTCCATCAACCAACATATCAGGCTAGAATCAATAGCATAAAAACACTAATTTCTTAGCTAAAATGTGTGGCTCAATACAATTAAAAGCAGACAAGAAATCAATAAAAAGTAACCTTGCAAAGGTTTTTGTGCCCTCCAGATGTCTTAAAATCATATTTAAAAGGGTTCCCGTTGCATCCTCCTCTCCCCTGCCTGGCCTGTAAGCAAACTGAAGTGGGTCCAAATGTTGTTTAACTCTAGATAAAAGGACTTCCTTAATAATCTTTTCAAATGTCTTCATTACCAGTGAAGTAAGGGCAACCGGCCTGAAATCATTCAGAGACTGAGGACCCTGTGAGTCTGCAGAGACACGTTAAAGAGAAAACTAAAGATGTCTGTCAGCTGCAGGGCGCAGTTTTTTATGCCATCAGGACCTGAGCGTTTCCTCTCCTTAGTCTTCTGAAAGAGATTAAAAACAGTTCCACTATCGATGTGTACTGTGACATCTGAGGGCACACTTTTAAAACCAGAAAGCTCCTCAGTAAAATCATAAATATTAAAACAATTGTAAAAACGATTAAAATCATTAGACAACTTAAAAGCAGGCAAGGAATTAAAATTAATCCAAGTCCTTTTGGGTGGCATCCCCATCACAGATTTAACCCCATCCCAAGCCAGTCGTGAATTATTGGACCTAAACATATTCTCCACCCTTTCCTTATAATTCACTCTGGCTATTTTCAGTTCCTTCCTCCTACAGGGAGTTTGCCCATCCAGTCTACATGCTTTGTGGACTTGAGAAGGCTTTCGACCTTCATCAGGTGGTGACCTCCAGCTCGCACTGGAACAGTTCTCAGTCGAATGTGAAGTGACTGCCATGAGAATTAGCACCTCTAAGTCTGAGGCCATTGTCCTCAGCCAGAAAAGGGTGGAGTGCCCACTCCGGCTCAGGGACAAGCTGCTGCCCCAGGTGGAGTTTAAGAGAGTAAGTATCTCGGGGTGTTGTTCACGAGTGATTGGAGAAGAGAGCGGGAGATTGACGGATTGGGGCTGTGTTTGCAGCAATGCGGACCAAGGTTATTATCGTTAAGAGAAACGAACGAAATAACGAAAAATGAAATTGAAAAAAAAGCTCAAGTTTTTCATGTCTAGTTATTTACAAATCAATACCTATTATCCATTACCTACTCCTACATGTTTGTGTAATCAAGTAAATTTCTGTCATGCTGCACCTATCTGATTTTACTGCACCATAAACTTGAAGAAAGAAACAAAGAAAACAAAATTTATATATACAAAATACAATATTATTCCCTTTAAATTAAACACTGCCCAGAGCGTGAGCTGCCTTGGTGGAGGTTTGTGCTCTCAGCTTCTTGTTATTAATGTAACCCCTCATTATCATCTATAATAACAGCCAATAAATTAATATTAAAAAGTGAAGAAGAGATGGGAGAATTACTCTTCAGCCATGTTATGAGTGTTGATGTTACATATTTTGTCCTCCAGAGGACGCTCTGCAACTTCTAATGAACATAAAAGAATTTAACAGTAAAATGCAACACTGATCCAAGCTTCGTCCAGTGGAGGGAAATATACGCCACGGAGAAACTGACCTATTCTCTCAGGACTAAAGCAGGGATCCATGCAAGATTTTGGGATGAGTGGGTATCGTACAAGAATAGTGGGTCGAATTTCCAACTTCCATAAAGTTACTAATAAGTAACTGATACAGATAATACCCCTCTTGTTTTGTTTTGTTTTAGTTTTTTGTTCTAATCGTGTGTGTTCGAGCTCTCAGATGTGCTGTTCTTCTGCTGCGCTGTTTTTATTGGCTGGTAGATGGGGCGCTGTGATCGGCTCCGTGAGGATGTTGTGTTACTTCCGTGTTTTTGGCGCTTTGGTTACGGTACGCTTTCCCTGTCACAAGGACAAGGAGTTCCCGCGGATCGTAAGATAATTACGTTTTCTGTGCAGCCATTATTACAATAGCGGTTATCTCGCTTCATCCTCATCGACAACTGTGTTTAAATCAACTCTTTGTGGGCTGCTGTTGAACTTTTTCCATAACGCAGATTCAACATGAAAGCTAAAGAATTAGTGAGGAGCCAGAAAACAGATATTCATAGGATTCTGTCCGCAGACCACAGACGAATCCTCAACAAACTCCATGAGAAAAATCTCATAACTGAGTGGGACTACAAAAATCTTAAAAGCATCAACAACGCGAATGTGGAGACACACGTTGTTGAGCTTGTGGATAAGATCATGGATAAAGGAGAAGACAGATGCAAAATGTTCCTGGACCTCCTGCGAACCGATGACGAAATTAAAGAAACTTTCCCTGAGCTGAAAGACTTAAAACTGAATTACACCTGCCCTTTATCCGAGCCCGTCCAAGCCTCTTCATGCCAGCACGGTAATTAAACACGCGTACAGCACACTGATATAGACTGTGTCTGAGACCATGTTCTGTTTGGAGGTGTAACTCTGTTTCACTCGGATTCCCTCACATGTTCTGTCAGTAGATGGCTCCAGCCAAAGGGAGGCGAGGTCCTACTCCCGGAAAGCAGCTCAACATGTAAGAATGCTCATTTCAGAGACATAATGGAGAATTTAATCATTTTTCCACACCAACAATTGCCAGACATTTGCTCATCTCAAAGCTTGTTGATGCATTCTGTGGTATAATAATTATGTGTATTCATCATTCCTTCCAGAACAGGCCTGATGAGAGCAGCTCCGTCATAAATAATCAGACTTTGATGGCCATAAGCGAAAATCTGGACTCTTCTGAGGCTGCAGCGCTTTGCTTCTTGTGTTCTGATATTGTCAGCAGGAAACATCTGGAGGAGGTGAGTATCACATGTTCTACTATATTTGCAGTACTATAAGGATCACTGAATAGACTGACATTGTGATATTAAAGAGTCTCATATTCATAGACAAACTTGGTAAAAATAAATAAATAAATTGTTTCCTTACAGATCAAGGATGCCACAGGACTGTTCTTGAGATTAAAAGAAAACGGTCTGCTGGGGAACATTACTTTCCTCAAGCAGCTGCTCCTCACTATCCACCGAAAAGACCTCGCTGACCGCTTACAGAAAAACAGGAGACAACTAGAGGAAATAGATGCTAGATTTCCACTGTCAAAATACAGGTAAAAACTGTCAAAACTGACTCAAATAATACAGCATATTAATACAGCAGTAATACTTAAATACTGATTTTAAATGTTGTTTTTCTCTCTCTCCTTTTCACTCCTTTGCTCTGACTGTTAGGCTGATGCTGTACAAAATATATGATGATGTGACTGCAGACAGTTTTAAACGCATGAAGAGTCAGCTGAGGTCAAAGCTGAGCAGAAGAGAACTGGATCAGTGCAAAGTGAGAACACACACACACACACCTTTCCAGCACCGTATAAATCAATTTACCACAACCACAAATGATTAACGACATCTTGGTTTCACATTTTCTTCTTGTGGTGGTCTTGCTCGTACACTGTCTGTAAAACAGAAAGCTTTTCTACAGTCAGATTGTTCTGTGACTGTAGTAAACTGATGAGTTTATGCTCTCAGTCACTATTTTGAAGTCATACTAATATATACTACTATATTTCAGACAGTTCTCTCTACCAGATGACTTTCTATTGCACCTGATGTGATTGCTAGTTGTACAGAGTCTCTGCAAAGCCTCTATGAACTAAATCTTTTCCTCTGCTGTTTCCAGACAGCGCTGGATGTGTTTGCTCAAATGGAAAAGAAAGGTTTAATATCAGACACAGATGTGGATGAGCTCTATAATGTACTGCAACACCTGGATGCAAAACTGGCAGCGATTGTAAAGAATTACAAACAAGGTATGAAAGCTGCTTCCATACACACACACAAACTAACCGGGGTCCATGGATAACCAGGTATGTGTGTTCCAGTGTGTGTTTTTGAACAGTGTCAGTTTGCTGATTGCTGTGACCCCAGTTTGTGAGTCTGTAAGCAAAACTCAGTCCAGCTTTAAGGATCTCTTTTAATATTGTCACAAACTGGTTGACAGATGGATGGCTCATGCTAACTTAATAGTGACTGTATAACCCAAATGGACCTGTATACTGAATTATATAGAGTTGAAGGACATACAACATGGGGGTCAATGCTGCTCTCCTCCAACATCAGCTAAAGCCAACTTAACAAAAGTAATTAAAGCAATCAATCCAAACAAAACAGCATCATAAATGCTGTAAAGGAAAGCAATGGAACAGTTTGGCTTTGAGCAAACAACAGGTGAAGGTATCCATCAACAATCACTGAAGCTTTAACCTTATCGGTGGGTTTGAATATCCTGGATGTTGCTCAGAAATAGTTTACTTAAATAAAAACTAAATTATTAAAAATAAAGCAACAAAACAAAAACACCAAACAGAGTTGATCCCGAGTGGAGTGGAGTGGAGGAGAGGGCATGAGCAGTTCCTCTGAGCCAGCTTTTACAGTCTAGAAGGCCCAAATAAGCTAATGCAGCTCTTTAGCTGATGACCCTTCTGCAGTTATCAGTAAAAGTAGGCCAGGACTTCTGATAGGTTCAGATCATTAAAAACAGACAAGGAACGAACGCACAACTTCCATTTTACTTGCTGCAAGGGGTGAAACCGTTCACAGAGCTCCTCAGAGCTCTGCTGAAGGACTTCCCCCAGAGCTGCCTTCTCGCGGCACTCTTATTCAAACGCTCAGACAATGAAATCACGTGACATTGTAAAACACTCTGGTTACAATACAGTCAAACCCCTTTCGCCATATACGGTATGCGTGACGTACTAACGTGAGTGTGACGTTCGAGTACCTGTATGTGAGTCTGGTGAACGTGAATGCGGCTGTTGTTGTTGTGTGGGGGATGTCTTAATTAACATGTATGTGTTATGGGGGTAGGGACAGCATGTGAACACAGGAATTGTAACTTCCCAAACTGTAATCCTCCCCCAAACAGTATCACAAGCACCCCACCAGTGCAGAAGAAACAACAGCAATATATCTAGAAACAGCTTATGAAAATGTGAAAGGCAGAAGATATGATAACTTATATAAACCAAAGTAAAAGTTTATACAATGAACCCAACAACTTCCTCGGGTACATCACTATATGTAATTGTTTTATAAACGAGCTGACAGTCACTTTCATGCTTTTATTTTTATCACACTCAGAGGTTCAAGTTCAGATTGTCCTTTTGTTTTTTTAGGTGGAGAAGATGGGGTTTAACATGATGGACAACCAGACCCAGAGCCCGCCTTCCTTCAGGTAGACTCTCATTGGTTCGTGCATTCTGCTCTCAGAACAGTAACATTTATGCTGACGTACAATGAATTACACAGCATTTCCTCGCACCATTATAAACTGCATTTTGCTCTATTATAAGGAAAAAATATAATAATGTCTCTGGGCACACGTGTATGTCTGTTTATTAGATGCGGTGTTGATGTGAGACTTTGTACTCAAACTCTCTTAGAATTCAAGATGTATCCTTAGTAACGTGTTGCTGATGTTTTCCTTGCAGCCAGTGGTTGGATGATATCCTCACGGTCCTGACGCGTGTGAACAGAAAGGTCATCAGAAGAGAGTTTTCAACCTACCAGCAAATGCCAGAGTCCAGACATATTCTCAAGAAGCTCATCCTCAAATATCTTAAACATCGTAGCCTCTCTACATTGGCTTCCCTTTTCTTTCCGAATCCATTTTAAAATACTATTTCTGCTTTTTAAGAGTCTAAACGGATTAGCACCTGCTTATTTAAATGAATTGAGGCCCTACACCCCGAGTAGAGAACTGAGGTCCTCCGATCAAAAGCTATTGACCAGATATAAATTAAATTTATATCTAGGGATAGAGCCTTTGCCATGGTTGCTCCTAAACTGTGGAATGACCTTCATTCTCCTACCACTTTTAAAAAACTTCTTAAAACTTATTTATTTGCACATGCATTTCAGACTGGTTGATAGATCTGGGCACTAATATTGGCATTACTATTACGGTCCTTCATTGTTTGTTGCATCGTTTATGGTTTTACTGTGTTTTTATCTTTGTTTTATGTTCTTATGTTTTATATTATTTTATTTGTTTTATGCCCTGTGAAGCACTTTGGTCAACAGCTGTTGTTTTAATGTGCTATAGAAATAAATTGATTGATTGACGTGTGACCGAGTACAACACCGCAAATGCACCGAAGTCCCAGATTCACATCTTCAGTCTGCTTTACAGTGTATCTGTGTTCCACGTGTGCTTGAATGAAACTGAATTTAGGATAATAAAAAGATACACTATACATGCATATTTGGATTTTTTTTTCCTGTCACATAATTACACACTTCAGCAGGTCGGTTGTAATTAAGCAGGGGTCAGCTGATTTACAAAACATGTTTCAAAATGGATTAATCTGTTTAAAGTGTACACAGCTCTTTTCCATGTCGCGTGATGGGATAAATACTAAATCTCATACTACTGTATTTATATTGGTGGCTGTACAGAATCTGAAGTAAAACACTATCTACAGACAGTTACACAGTAAGTATAAATAAATGACTTTCTTCAGACACACAAAGGCAAGAAAAATGAAGCTGTCTTGTTTTTAATCCCTTATTATATATGGAAGCATTCGTGATAAACATTTATATTTAATGGTTTTAGACAAAGTGAAACATAATCACAGATAATAAAATTTTGCCCGTTCAAAAGCAAGAAAATGTTACCACTGGAAAAGTTTTTTGTTTTTTATCATTTAATTTTAAATTCAGATTTTTGTGTTGAATTATTCAACATTCAGCTATGTTTTGAAAAATATACAGAATGTGTCTTTAGTAGATGTCAAACAGTACATACAGTAGCAGTAATTTTCCTCTACACCCATTGACAGGCCTTGCTGTGGCAATGCCTGTCAATGGGTGATTATAGATACCAAGGCTGTAAACATGTTTATTCCTGCTGTAGAGTTGGGAGTTTTGCAGCCAGCCTCTTGTTGCTGGAGTCAGTGCCCAATGTTTATTTGTATAGGTTTACAACATGAATGAACTGCATTACAGGATTTATAGCCTAAGATAATTCCCAATGCTATCACTAGATGGGGCTATAAAATAGATCAAAATCAGCAAACACTCGAGATAGTACAAAGATGTCATGTCTGTTTTTAAGGCTATAAAAGATCAAATATGTTAAAAGTTAAATACACTAGCAGGGGTCGGGTGCAATGTGTGTCGGGCAGCGACCAAAGGCGGAGGCCTTGGCATTCAATCACTGTCTGTTGGAGCTATTTGTGGGTTATTTTTTGCTTTTTGGATTAAAGTGTTGAGTTTATGTTTGCTAAGGTTATGTTTATGGTTTATTTTTCTTTTGGTAAATTTGGGTTCACTTTTTGGGTTTATGGCTAAGTAGGTGTGCAATTAATTTACATAAGTAGGTCAAGTGGGAGGGGTCAGCAGGGACCGGGTCATATGGTTTTTTTACCAGGCGACAGAAAGGCTGCAGACCAAAGTGCTTATGTCTGTAAGTTTGCTGCATAATGGAGAATAAACCGACCAAAATGCTCTTTTGTATGGACACTGTGTTATTTTTGAAACTTTTTGACCTGCGTAAGATCCAGTCCTGAAGTGCTTCAGGGGCCATTTGATTTGATGGTTTTTGGTGTGGACAAATGGCCTCTACATTAATTAAAAAACCCTTTCCCTTTACTGGATACTTCCTGGATTACTGTGAACGTGGACTTTACCGTTTATTGGAGCAGCATTTGTGTGAGTTTGCAACCTGTCAGACCATGGCAGAAAGCTACACGCACCACACAGCAGGCAGAGGGCCCCACAAGTGGAGTTGTGCGGTAGGCGCTGCTGAAGCGATCGCCCTGGGCGACTGCCCATATCGCCCATACAGTGGCTGTTTCTGATATAGGCGATATGGGCAGCCGCGGCTTCTCATCTAGGGCGACATGACC
>JAVDPK010003048.1:59894-84678 GCA_034780415.1 Cichlasoma orientale | reverse complement strand
ACACACACACACACACACACACACACACACACACACACACACACACACACACACACACACACACACACACACGAAGGCACAGTCTCTTATAATGAAATGATGAAATGGCTGACCTTAAGTATATATTGTTTTGGTAGTTTGCGGAGCTCAGCATTCACTTTGTGGAAGTTGGCTGTAAACATGTAAAGATTCACACGTAAAAGCACAAAAATGCCCAACAAAGTTTCGGTGACATCTTCATATGTCTGACTTTGTGATCAGTATTTAAAGCGCACAGTTTGGCTGCTGTGGAGGGTGAAGAGGAAGCAGCCAGAGGTCACATTTTAGAGGCCAGACGCTCCCAAAGTTTATTTGAAAACCAGATTATTCAAATAGTGATTCACATTGTGAAGAAAGCCTGAATATAAATACATAGATGAGGGAAATGACTGGATGCCCTTTCTACCACAAAAAAGGAAGTAATACCCAGAAATACAGAATAAAATTGTTTTAACATTTGCAAATAATCATCTTGATCATCTGACTGAACAGAGAAAAACAAAGCAACAAAATATGAAAATGTGTTAAACTGATGTTTTTATTAAGTTGGCAGCCTGCTTCAAGTTCACTGCTGTGCACACTGCAATCATTGGGGAAAAAGGAGGTGTGAAAACAGACAAAGTCTGTTGCAGGTGTATCGGGTTGGAAACAGTCACCAGCATTCAAGAAAAATCACGTCATGACTTGGTCACCCTTCAGCCTCGTCAGCTGCTCCTCAATTTAGAAGAAAAAAGGCCTCATTAAAAGCTTTGTCAAACCGGTTCTCAGTGCTCCTTGTGGTGCTTGTGTTACTGTGTCCGTCTGCATGCCAGGCTTCACGTAACTAAAGTATTTGTCAGTCACGGGGCCTTTCAGCGATGTGAGGCGGTGTTGGAGGAAATCTAGTTTGTGTCACGGTACGCGGATGTAAACAGATCAGTTGTAGTGTTCAGACCGCGTACGTTACAGCACTGATCTGCTGCCACACGGTGACCTGAGGTTAGCGGTGATGATGAAACGTGTTTAATATAGGTGTATTTTTCCTGTGTCACACCCTGCTGTTCAAACACATTTAAACCTTAGGCCCCTTCATGTCTCAGGGACTAAGAAGCAATCAGCTCTGGCCTCGTTCGGTGAAGATACGCTGAAGCACTTTTTCCATTTATTGTTTTCTGTCCTGTTGCTCGGCACTTAGTGTGTGAGGTAATGGCAACAAGAGGTGGAGCCAGCTCTTGAATTCCTTTACTGCACGCATTTCCCTAAAAGTCCCACCGAGAGTTGAGCGCTTTCAAAATAACTGTAACGTGCGCAGAAACACATGTCAGTCTTTTAAATCTAGCGGTTTGGTATCGTTATAATATTCGGAGTAAACTGACCTTTCAATTCTAAACGATTCACACTGAAGAAACGAGTACATTTAGTTTTAAAGCATCCAGTACACTGACCGTCTCAGTTGTTGGAATACTTGGGCCTCGTTTTTGCTACATTATGTGAACATTCATCTGGTTATTATTAGACATTTCCTTTAGGGGTCTGTGTGGTGGTTTCTGAGCCTGTGGTGGGGTTTGTAAACCACAGTGCTGAGCAAATCCTTGCACTCCCCTTACTGTATACACCACAGTGTATACAGTAAGGGGCATGGTAATTACCCTGGCAGGGGGCCAGTGATATCCAGGCTAACTCTTAAATAAATGTGTACGCACACGCCAACAGTGGCTCCACGCCGAGGCCCAAAGCTAAATGGTTCTCTGTTATAGTCACGGAAGGCAGGGGCGTGCGTTTGCATGCATGTATTTGTCCATGTTTGTGGCACGGTAGTGTGGCGTTTTTATGATTTTTAAATGTTATTTATTTGTAGTTATTTTTCTGGCTGCCTGTCACAAAGTACAACTGTGATTTGGGGAGGATAACTTAGCTCTTTGACTTCTAACCCTGTATTTTATGGTTCATTTATTTATTTTAATTAAACCAGGAAATTAAGACGCTTGAGATTAAAAAAAAAATAGTTCTGCAAGAGTGCCCTGGCTAAGATTGGCAGCAGTGCTTACACAGAATAACAATATGCACACAAGTTTATACATACGATTAATTCCCTTAGCTTTGATTAATACCAAAGCTAAGGAAACTATAAAAACCATCAGAATAGGTAATTGTCATTTACCAGTAGATGGTGTATACAAGTGTGCACTTGAGTCAACCCTCATTTCTTTATATTTTGCTTCCAAGGAACCAGACTTTGTAATTTTTTTTTAAGTGGTTTTGAGTTCTTCAGAATTTCTGAAGGTCTTTCAAAGTTTGTTTTTTCCCCCTGTGGCTGCTTTTTCACTCATTTTCAGTCCAGGCCATGTACGTGACCATTTTCAGAGGAATGTTTTTTGTTAAGCCACTTAACACTGACCTATGAATCAGCTGAGCATAAAAAAGACACTGAACTCAAGGGATGAGCCAGTGTTGTGTCTGCACATAACAACTTGGCAAAGAACCCATTTTAAATTGTGTCTTTAGGCACTTTGTTACTAGCGGCCTGTCACAAAAACATTTGTTCACATTTCTTTGGTTGAATCTGTGAAAAATGATCAAGTTTGACAGCATTTTTGCACCAACACGGTGATTCCTGAAGAGCTAATGGCAGAAAACGCATCTCTGCATGGTGCGCAGTGTGTCTGTAAAACAAAATGAGGAAACTGGACAAGTAGAGCACAGCGGAAGTGGCAGGTCTCAGAAACTATGGCAGATGAACATTATGTGAAAGTGACGTCATTAAGAAAAGGAAAAACTTCCAGCAATGACCTGACACAGGACCAGAGGGCTTCAGAAGCTCAGATAACTTCAGGGTTAACCCTGGCTGTACTAAGAAGGTGATTCACCTCTTACCGAGGTAAATCGCCATGGTAACTTGTGCTGTAGACCTACCTGCTCTGGAGCAGGGTTGGGCTCCACAATAGAGATCAACAGATACAAAATCACCGCCTCATGACTCAACTTCATTCTTTGATGATTTTTTCTTTCTTTCTGTTGTCAGCAAACAGTTTTAGAGTGATTTTATTGCTCAGTAAGCATTAATACGTGAGCCTAAAACAGGACTCGCTGACCTCATAGCAAATTTGTCTATAGACTGAGCCTGTGTTTGAATTCTGTGTTTATATTTAATCTTTACTCCCAAACCCTTAAACAGCACCGAGTCTGCAGCTGAGCAGGTTTTGTTCAGAGTTTCAGTTTAAAGTCACGATTTCAGTCTTTTATTTGCAGCATCTTTTAAGTGCAGCAGAGATGCTCTGCTGGGAGAATACGTTTTATATGTGCAGCCTCTTAAACCGTACTTTACTGAAACCACTGAATGAAGCACAAACTGTGTGTCACATTGTCACGGGAACGTGCGTGTATCCATTTGGTGATTCCAGTCTGCTTAGTTTGTTTTACTCTGCTGGAACTGCAGCTGTTAGAACACAGGACACACACCAAGAATACCTGTTCAATCACTCAGACTAACTTCACTTTGATCTGCTGAGAAGCTAAAGCGATTTCACGTCTCCTTTGTCAGGCTGTGGGACAGTGACCTTTAATCTTTAAATGGGTCCAGTTTAAAGTTTCAGAGCTCTAATGTGCAGCTGTCACCTTAGAAATAAACAGCAGCACTGAGAGCGCGCTCAGTGACTCTTTATCCTGATCGCCAGTGTTAGGGTAAGTGAGCCCAGATAACAGAAAGATACCCTGGGTATGCTGAACTCGCTTCATAATACAGGAGCTGAGAGATGCATCTGGCCCTTCAGTTGATCCATCTACTGTTCACTGAGGCCTCAGTGGCTCTATGTACACAAAATGAGAGCGACAGCTGCTATACTAACATACCTGCTAACGTATGCTAACGTTATTTCCTTGTTCCACCTTGAGAATCAATCCGATGTTCAACATTTGTTCTGCGTGACTTTTCTCCCAGGTCCAATGTGTTTAATACAGTCACACACACGAGGTTGTGCTGAAAAACATTTTTATACCAAACAAGACAAGTTAAAGTTTTTAAGGTGAAATATGGAGGTAATATCAAAATGAGTCAAAAACAGCCAGTTATACCCTGGAGCCCTCATGGGGCCAGCAGCAAATGTTGCATCAAAGCACAGGACACACCTCAGCTCTGAGAATGCCGATACGCTCACTTTTCTTCGTGCGTCTTTAGAGGCTTGCAGACACACATACAGACTCATTGACTAGCACATGTAACCATGCAGACAAACGCACACAAAATTGACCTCATCCAGGATATACAATAATGTCAGGACTCGTTTTTTTGCTTCCTGAAATTGGAGGACGGAGTAACGGTTGTTTTTATTTTATGCTTTAGTTTTGATGATTTTAATATGGCGCGTAAATGCATTGAAAGGGTTTCATTTTGTTGACAGTTGTATGCAGTTAAACGGTTATAAAAACTGCAGTTTCTAAAATACTGGAAAAAATATAATTATTTTTGGAGCATTAGAGGCTCAAGGACAGTACGTGGTGGATAGCCATGTATCAATCAGGCTTCATGCTCTCATAGCTGTGCTCCCTATACTCACTGCATGTTGTGCATATTAAAATGTAAATGATATGAACTGCATTTCCTCCCCTCGCTTCCTCACAGGCATCATGTCACACTACCCTCCAGGGTACGATGACTCCCATGGCCCACTGTACGGACCTCAGGGCGGGAACTACCCACCACCCCCTGCGTATGGATTCCCCTCCTATGGTGGTCCCCAGCCAGGCTATCCCTCTGCTCCGTACCCCTCTGGCCCAACTGCCCCTCTGTATCCAGGCCAGCCAGCAGGCTACCCTCCAGGCCCTTATCCAGGGCAGCCTCAGCCCGCTGGACCACCAGGATCTGGCTACCCCAACCCTCCTCCCATGCCTCCTGTCATTCCACCTACAATACCATCAGATGTCCTGAGCTCAGGTAAGACTCAGGCTTGTAATTTTGTGTCCTCTATGGGGGTTACCTTTTTAAAGCAAATGTATATTATATAGATATTACCGTGCCCTCTTTGACAGGAGAGAGCAGCTTGCTACTGTGTCCACAGTCAACTGCTGAAGGCAACATGAGGAAATTGATATCACTGCAATATTGAGCTAGAGCCCACTAGTACATGACACAGGCTAGAAATATTACAGCAAAATCAACCTATAGGAGCTCTTAATCTCACTAATGAACACATTTGAGTTTTTTAATTTTTACACTTAAGAGTGGGCTATCGAGTAACTTCCCCTAAATACAAAACATTAATGTTTTAATTCTAGCGGAGGTTCAGCTTCTTGTCGCTCTTTGTAGTCAGCGATCACTTTGCTCTTACAGGTGATGAGTTTGCGGCAAGTGGCAGCGGTTGGGACAGTTTGAGCATTCGGCATACCTTCATCAGAAAGGTAAAGTATACAAACATTATTAGATTATCTCTTTTTCTCTCATGTACGATGACTAATCCAGAGTGCTGTTTAATAAGTTACTTTCAGAATCATTTAAGACTCCTTAAACCACCTGCACCAAAAACAGAGCGCAGATTCACAGCAGCCATTCTGAGATGTCACTGCAGGCTAAACAAAGGCCACACATTACAACGATCTTCAATAGGCTTGGCCAAGTTTGGACCTTTTCCTTATCTGGAAGACAGGAATATCTACTTGCTGTCAGCGGCTAAAATTTAGGAAGAATGTCTGTTGATGGTGTATTTCTTTGTGCAAAAGGAGTTCATTGAGATGTAGCTTTCTAAATGTTACATTACCAGAGTGGTGTTGCAGCTATTGTTCATGTGTTATTAAATACCTGATAATGGGTCAGCTTTGACTCATGTTGCACTATACAACACTTTGGAAACTGGATCAGTTGTGTCCACAGCAGATCATAGAAAGATTAATATACCAAGCTTTGTTTACTGAGAAAGAAAAGCAGCAGTTTCCAAATAAAGAACTGTCCTAGTTGTGGTCTCAGAGGACAAGCAGCGGTCTCTAAACCACTTCTCAGGAGGGGGAATGGAGGCCAAGCATGAGGGGCTGGCTAAGACATGCCAGCATTTCAGTGGATGATGAAGAAAAGTTCTGTTTAATGTCAAATCTAAGTTTGAGATTAGTGGCGCTAACAGGAGAGAGGCTGATATGTGAGTAGGTCAAATCCATGCTGAAACATGGTGATATTCAAAGGTTTTAAATATGAGAGTTTGAACTGTAATATAACAGGAAACAACCTTTTGTTATGTACTGGATACAGAGGAGCAATAACAGCTTTACAAGAGAACTGACCAATTCCTCTGTGTGTGCTTTTAGTCTGAGCTACTTCTGGCCTGTCCGCAAGTGTATGTTAGTCTACATGCGTCCTATGAAAACCGATAGTCCTCAAACTGTCTGGAAAGAGATCAGAGTGAATAATAAAGTTATAAAGCTGGATTAGATAAGGCAGTCTGGATTTTATTTTGGTATTTTAAGTATTTTGTTTGTTCCGTCTTTATCTTTATCTTCGCTGCACAGTAGGAAGGTTACTCGAAGACGCGGTGAAACAGAGAGCATAGGAGAGCATGGGAGTGTTTCGCCTACTGTTACATTCCAGACTGTAGCGACTGTGGGATAATCGGCCCAAAACACACCTTTAAACCTTTTAAAGGCCAAGCATGAAGAAAAGGAAGATCAGGGAGTGTCTTGAGAGTACTAAATGTCATAGACTTTGCTCCATAGTCACCAGACCTCATCACCTATGCAGCATTTTTCATGCATTTGGAAACTGTGTGTCTCAGGTCGGTTGTGTCAAGTTCACTTTCAGGTCTGCCGTTTGCCACTTTAAAAGGTGGAGGATAAGGTGTATAAAAGGTGTAAGTCTGAGCTGGTCAGAGCTACACCTCCAATCTGGTTTCACTGGTTGGACTCCTGGTTTGTTGCCTTCTGACTCCAAATGAATTTTCTTACTGTTTACAAGCTCCAACCTGCCCAGTGTCTGAACGGCGTAGTTTAAATAAAGCACGTTGGTTTTGTGTCATTAGTTAAAATAGATTATTGATTCATAATTGTAGCTTAGAAGATGTGGCCTTATTTTAAGACACATTTATACTTTGTGGCCATTCACATTTTCTTGCCACTGTATTTAAACACATATGAGACACAAACTAGGCCAATACAATAGTTTCTGTATTCAGAGTCTATAATATGTGAATGTTTTTTGTTTGTTTTTAGGTGTATTTGATCCTGGCGTGTCAGCTCCTGGTCACCACAGCCATTGTGGCCATATTCACATTTGTGTGAGTGTACAGTGTGTGTTCTTTCTGAGGCCCTTTTGTGCCTGTGCTTATCCTGGCTTTAACCCTGCCTCTGTTTGTTCCAGCCAACCTGTCAGATCGTTTGTAAAGCAAAACCCAGCTGTGTACTGGGCGTCATAGTAAGTCTCACTCTGCGGTGACATCGGTGGATTTGAAGCAATGTGCTGACATATGAATCAAAACTGTGACTTTTGTGATTAATGTCTGCGTTTTGCCATTTCAGCGCAGTGTACTTCATCACCCACATTGTGCTGGTATGCTGCAAGGGCCCCCGGTGAGTGTGGCCGCTTGCTTTTGCAATGTTTTAGGAGGAAAATACTCGTGCTTGAACACTTAAACCAACCTTGTGCTGAAATCTAACTTGGTTTGCAGGAGGAAGTTCCCATGGAACATGATTCTGCTCATCCTCTTTGTAAGTATGACTTGTGGTTGGCTTTTGAAATCGAGGATACACCAGCAGGAAACTAAGGCTGAAAACCCTTTGACACTGAGACGCTCCTTCATACAGTAATGCTAGAAATGTAATTTTGATATCAGAGCTCAGCAGCGAGTCTGTTTGCATAATACCTTCTGATATATCTCAGTGTTTGGTTATCAGCTCTAACAGCAAAAATGACCGGGCTATTTTGTGAGCCACATTTTGTCACATGATAAAAGTTTATGTTGTGGCTTTTCGTTCTGTGGTCTCGTGACACTGGGACTGGTCAAACCCGTGGCTTTATCACAGTGTGGTGTTAGCACTGAGTTACACAACATGTTAAAATGTGTACACTGTAGTGAGGGCTTCATTTTTATTCTCTGCCCATCAGTCCGTTATGATCAGAGCTGTTTTAGTCTGTGACTGTTTTTTCCTTGAACATGCTGCTTTGGTTGGACTGTTACAGTAATTATATCTTATCTTTTTACAGACTCTGGCTTTGTCTTATATGACTGGAACCATAGCCAGGTAAAAAAATAAACACACACACACTGCCTTGTACGATCATTTCCTGACTGCTGATTGTGCGTTGCTTTTTGGTTTTAGCTACTATGACACAAAAGCAGTGTTTCTTGCATTGGGAATCACAGCTGTCGTCTGCATCGCCGTCACGGTCTTCTGCTTCCAGACAAAGGTACGGGCACGCGTGTTACTGCTCATCTGCTTTAAATCACCACAGTGTATTTGTTCACGTCCACACTCTTTTTTGTCGTTTTTAATTTTAGGTCGACTTCACCAAGTGCCAGGGCCTCTTCTGCGTCCTCGGCATCGTCATGTTCGTGACTGGCATCATCACAGCCATCGTGTTGTCCTTCAAATATGTGAGTTACTGCCGATGTGACGAGCGTGTCGCCGCTTCCCGACCGCTTCCCGACCGCTTCTCGGGTTTTCTGATTTCCTAATGACTGTTTGTTGTTGCAGATATTCTGGCTTCACATGCTTTACGCAGCCATAGGAGCCATAGCTTTCACCCTGGTGAGTATTTTTCTTTAAAGCTGAACTAGAAAGGAGTAAAAAAAGTCACTTTAAATTTAAACAGCAGCCTTTGGTGTATGTCTTGATGTAGTACTTCTAATACTATGTTTGTGTCTTGCAGTTCCTGGCATATCACACTCAGCTATTGATTGGAAACAGAAAGCACTCCATTAGCCCAGAGGAGTACGTGTTCGCCGCGCTCTCCATCTACGTCGATATCATCCAGATCTTCCTCTTCCTGCTGCAAATAATTGGTGCTTCCAGCAAATGAAAATCCAAAGGCAAGGGTGGTTGGTTTTAGTTGGTGGGACACAGGGATGCATCGCGCGGCAAAACCATTCCATGCTTTTAAAAATCCTTTACTTTTTCCAAAAGAAAAAATGGCGCTCTTCAGGGAAAACATCTAAGGGCTGAATATAAGATTTTACATTGTAGGCTAAACCTAAACTACTGCTCAGGTGTTTGGGGGTCACACTGAAACATCGTTTTTTGAAAGTGAATACTTTTGTTTTCATATAATAACAGATTCAGTTGATCAGATGAAATCATTTATGGTTTGTAATCTTCGTAAGTATACAGAGTCTGTTTTCCTCACCCATCCCTCCTGTATCCCAAAGTCACATGGTGTCACCTAATGTAGGTTTATCGTGTTAAAAGGTGACCTGATCAGTAGAAAAATCCTTTTCCAAACATAAAGAAGGAGCAGCAACTTTGGCTGGCCGGTGTGTGAAGCATCAGCCATTGAAAGCTGTTTTGTGCAGGAAATTGTGAGACATGCTGAAGATTTTTGCGCAAAAGTGTCATCAATGAGCCTTTTTACATGATAAACTTGCATTAGGTGACAGTGTGTGGAGCACAGGAGTGATGGTTACTGACAGGGGGCTTCTGTCAGAGGTGGAATGAATCTGAAACAAGTGACCCCCAAAAACTCTGAGCAACAGTTTACGTCCAAAGAAATGCACTTTTATATTTGTCTTTATATACTCTAAGCAACTTGCCAGTGGCTAAGATGAATCCTATACCACAACTATCTAAAGACACTGGAATGCCAGCTGCAGCATTTACTCCGTATTACTGGACTTAAAGCAGAAAGTGTCTCTTCTGTGTATCTACATGTACAGCTACAAGTTATTCTCCCGTGTGTGTAAATGTTACAGAAAATAAGCAAATGCCAAACTGCAACTTTTCGTGGTTGATTCTGAAGTACAGTAGGGGTGGGCACGGCCACGACGTTTGATCTCAGTTACTCGAGTATGAGCAGAGTCTGTGTTTTGGGAGCTGACGCGTCCGCCCTGCATCACAGCTCAGTGCGGCTGATGGCAGCCTCAGATCTGCTAGTTTAACTCTGCCAGTGAGCTATATTACTTTATTTGAAGTGTACTCCTTTATATCACTAAAGTGCCTTCACTATGTCGATGTTTCTGGCGAGACATTTTTAACTTTGCAAAGTACAGGGTTATAATACATAAGCTTTTATAGAGTTGTTACATATGTGCCTGTAAATATAGTTGTTAGTCAGATTTGGGTCAGTGAGGGCCAGCAGGGCGGGAGCTTCCACACGGGATACCATTATCGGTGCAGCGTTGTTTAACTACTGGAGCATTTCTGAAAATCAGGGAGTTCCAGCCAGTGTTTGTTTGGAGTTTCAAGTTCCTGAGATAATCAGCTCAGTCCAGCTACTCAGTCCACTAATGACAAATTTAGAGGAAAGTCAAAGTTTTATACAATCCTTTACTCAAAGCAACAGAGGCAGACATGTTTAATGTACAGCGCAGATGGCCAGTGTGGAGTTGGGGGTTGTAAATATATCACTGCTGGAGAAAATTGTTTGCTTCTCATTATAAATAAACTTTTTTTCTTTTGGTCTTGACTCACTTGCAGCAGTGCTGATTTTATTTAAACATCCATTCACCTCAAACATGAACATCAGTGTTGTGATCAGTCTTCAGTCTGTTTGGGTTGCTGTGCATACAATGCAAATTACAGCTGCAGCACATGTAACTCATCGGTGCAGTTTAACATCCTCTGCATGATGGCGGTAGCGGCTCCCTTCGTATTCTCCTTCGTTTGAGCTTTTCATCCTCTGTCTGATCTTTAATTGGTTCAGTCTGTTTTTGTCCACTTGTCTCTTAGCCAGGAAGAAGCTGATTATACCTGTGGGGAGGCCTATAATCCTGCACAGAGAGGGGAGACGGACTCAATCAGCAACATATATTTGTATAGTATTAATGACTCAGTCACACTAGAGTAAAAATAGGACGGCAACATCCATTTGTGGTTTCCCAGTGACTGAACTGAATTTTATCGATTTGGTGACCGACTGCAGGCAGTTGTGGTGCCCTGCTGGTCGCCCAGAGGTTGAGCCTTCAACATTGCCAGCTTCTGGACGACCACTCCAAACAACTGAAGCCTGACTCAGACCAACTGCAATCACCCTCAAGGCTTGATCACACTCTGCTGTGGACACACACAGACTGGTTTAAATAAGTGCTGTCTTAATAAAAGCAGACAAATTGCGATCGACACGTCGCAATCGATCTGTCAGTCTGTGCCGATGAGACCAGCTTGCCTCAAACATCTCTCTTTGCAACTCAACTGGAGCCAGTTGGTTCCTCTGTTAATAATAAGGTTGCTGAGCACCTGTGGCAGCAGCTACGACGCTGTTTTTGGAGAAATTTCTTAATTTCTGTTTCAGATCCACGAGGTTCTGTCTGGACTCTGAATGCAAGTAGGTAAAGTCAAATGTGACCACATTTTGTCTGAAATATCTTGCATTTTTCATTAGTAGCTCCGTGTGGATAACAATCACATGCAATTACATGCAAGAAGCCTATTGTTATTTGACAAATGTTTCACTGTTACTGCATTGCACCAACACATTTTATTACAGTTATATAATGGATATGAGCTTAAAGTGCAGACTTTAACGTGATGGTGTTCACAAGCAGTGTTTAGGAATTGCAGATCTAATATGCAGCCACCTCTGTTTTGTTTTTTTTAAGGGACCAAATGTAATTGGACAATGGACTCAAAGTGGTTTCCCTGGCAATGTGAGCGATACCATTATTATAGTTTCATAAATTATGCAGGTAAAAAGTCTGGAGTTGATTATATGTGCATCAACTGGATGCTGTTACTATGAACCCACAACATGCAGTCAAAGGAGATCTCAATGCAAGTGAAAGACTAACTGAACCTACATTTTGTACTTAGCAAACTAAAAAAAAAAAACAGGGGAACTGTCCTTAGTGTTTGTATTTGCTAACATGGACAAAACATTAAGCACAATGTACACTGGTGCATGTTTATTGAGGCCTGGGTGTCTACATGGTCAAATGTTGTGTGTTACAATACCTGACACGAACTTCTTAAATCTGCTCCTGACACTACTTATAATCATTAAAGAAACGTATAATTCAAACTGAAATAAAAGCTTTAAAAAAAACTAGAATCTCATCTTACAGGCAGCAGGAACATTTAAAGTTACCAAATCAGCTGACGATAAGGAGCACTGCGGAGCCTGGCAACACAAAAAGGCCAGGACATCAGCATGAAGCAGTGGTGCATGATCACAGGATCCTTTCCATTGTAAAGAAAACCTACTGCACCTTATCCAGCCATGTGATGGAAAATGGAGAGATTTCACCAGAAGAATAGAAAGGCCAGATTAGATCTTGCATTAAAAAAGTAAAATATGTTTGAAAGGTGGGCATTTCAAGCAAAAAATACTATCTGATATTCACTTTCAACTACATTTAAAACATTTTGAACCCCCACCCAAATCACTCTTAATGCTGGTCACTCTCTCACAGTCATGGCAAACTCTTACTAGTTTTTGCTGGCGGAGTTTACGCTAGAACTATAAAGGTTCTGCGTTTTTCAAGCAACTGAACTGATCTCAAGGCAATCAAGCGTTATTTCACTTACTAAAAAAAAAAAAACTATAGGCAGAAAGGCCGATGACCCGTGTCTCAGACCTCAGGCAGTCACTGACTGCAAACAAAGTATTAAAATACTTAAGTTATGTTAGAGGCCCTGAAAACGAGGACTGCATAAAATAGCTGTAATTCCTAAACTTTTAAACGGCTCCTGACTGTATGCATGTTCAGGGTGTAGCTTCTAGACATTTCTCGCAGTTTTCGGTTAAAAGAGGATTTACCAGGCATAGCCGATTTTCATCATAGGGTTCTTGGCTTTTCTCTTGGGGATGTACTCTGGACCCTCCGGTTCCTCCACCTCCTCCTGGGCTCTCCCTCCATCGGTGCTCCTCTGTGACTCCAACCTGGAGCAGACGTGCAGCCGCAGGCTCGGACAAACCGCCTGGGTTTCAATGCTCTGTGTGAGCAGCCATCTGCCGGGGACAAGGTGCGTACCTGTGGGACAAATTAAACCATCATTGGAAATCTGACTTGCGTCTCCTCCGCGGCCAGGTCAATAAGAGGGCTCCAGCGCAAAACTACAGCATGTAAAACGTCATTTACAGAAATAAATCCCACAGTTACCGCCATCGATAATAAATGTGCTAGTTTAATACTTCCTTTTGTGGTGCAACATGAATAAAACTAAGCTTTTACCTGTCAGTGCTGTCCTGACTGCTCTCAGTAAGGACGCCGCCATGTTTATTAAGTAACTAATTGGGCATGCGCAGTGGCACTAATGGGACAAACTGCTGCCATCTAGTGGTCTTTATGAAATGCGGCAGACAAAAAGGAGCACAACATGAAGCACATTTGGGTTTGTCAACTTTTTATTTATTGAACCAACAATTCAAGTCATAATTATAATACAAAAAACTTTAAACCATGGAAGTAAGCCATGCTTTATACTTATAATATTTATAGTTACTGAAAACCACAATAAACTAAGTCAAAGAGAAGTGAACAAACAGCTGGAGAAGAGGGCAGCATATTTACATCTTTAAGAGCCACAGAATTTTATCTTTGTACAGCAGAGAAACTCAATAACAGCATCTCCAAGGCCTCCATTATGTCTGTGGTACATATGAGCATTAAACACATTTTGAACAACTCTTGTCGTAAGCCACGAGAAAGCGGAGATCAACATCAGAGAGGGTTTGCAGGAGTTCAGTCTTCCAGGATGTAGTTGGGGTTCACAACCAGAACAGCTTCTTCCTCTGTGCTTGCAGACTCTGAGCCCTTCAGTCCAGCCTGAGACAGCTGGATGAGGATGTGATCCTTGAGGAAGAGATTCATGCAGGCGTTAGTGTAAATGAATACGTCTACAGTTGGAGAATCACTGCAAATTTAAAAGATAAATAAAACAGAGACTTACATAGTGCACCAGCCTGTGGATGACCTTTTCTATCAGACCCTTCTTATTGATGAGCTCCTCCTCAGAGTCGATCTCTGACTCGATCTCCTTCAGATACCAGTTCACCACTGAACTTTTCTTCAGCTCGTCCTCCTCCTCAGCTGCAACACAGGTAGCAAGAAAAATGTAAGAAATAATGTTGAAAGTGAAAGAGCAGATAACAAGTTAAGGTGGAGGACGCCTCTTACCGTCCTCTGCTCTGCGCAGACGCAGGACGAGCAGGTTGGAGATGCGTTTGTACTCAGCGAAAGACAGGCGAAGAGATGGTTTGGGCTGGCCGCCGGGCTCAGCGTGGCCATTCACACCATCGGCATGTCCGTTAATGCCATTAGCAAGGCCGTCAGTACCATCCACGTGACCGTTTACTCCATTTGGGACGTTGTTACCTACAGAGAAGAGTTTACATTAAATCAACACTGGTGCTGGACAGTTTGATTTAATGTGTTCTTCCACCTGTGCACATTAATACCTTCTTCTTGCTGCTCCTCCTCTTCCTCCAGTTCATCCTCCGGCTCCAGGTTGACGTCCGGCGTCTCCACTCTGATGATAGATTTGTTCAGGAGACGGAACGCTTCCTTCACGTGTTTGGGCTGAACCTAGAAGCATGGAGTTAAAGGAAAAGCCCGATTTGGTATAACGTAGGATGCATGTGAGGAGTCACAGTGGCAGTCTGGCCTTTTATTTTGAAGGGTTTGAAGTAAAAGTTTAAATTGATTCTCACGGTCGTCTCATAGTTAAATTTGACCCCATTTGCTCGGTATCGAGCGCGCTGTGTGCCAGGATTCATGTTGCATGCAGTAAGTAAAATTTGTGTGTGTTTTTGCACGTACTTCGTCGCAGCAGTGCATACGTGCCATGCCCTCTGAGAGGCGGATCATGCTCTCCAGCTGGCGCACAGTGATCCTCCAGGCAGACTTGGACACACCCCCTGAGCCGTCACGCTGGCGGAGACGCTTGTACTGCTCGACGATGAACTCTTCTGATTCGCTGGAGATCTACGGAAGTCCAACGGTTCATTTAAAGCGCACGTGTAAACAGCAAACTCTGGATTGCTGGTGTCGTTGCATGTAGACACTCAGAGACCCACCTTGGGTTTGAACTGCCTGGCGAAGAGCAGGTATCTGCGGATCTCATCCAGAGAGTACAGCCTGTCCACCGACTCCTCCACACGGGAGTGCAGATCCACGATGCGTCTGGCGATGGCGTAGTCTGTCACCTAGGATACACACAGATTTTTAGCTGAAATATTCGACTAAGTCAGCATAAAAATAAATAAATAATATAAATAATATAAAGCTCAACCACTGAGCACAGAATGATGAGCCAGTACCTCATTGCACTCATCCACCAGGATGAAGAAGAGGTCAAAGCGGCTCATAATGGGGGCGGTCAGGTTGACGTTCTGCTTCAGACTCTTGCTGCGGTCGTAGCGTCCACCGACGGGGTTGGCAGCAGCCAGGATGGATGTGCGAGCGTTCAGGGTAGCCTGAGGGAAGAGGAGCAACAGTCTGGTTATTCTGCTGTAACCTAACTTGAAAGCAGCGCACCTTCTGCTTGTACTGCGTAATGTGAGTGTTTAAAGTTTAAGAGTGGAGCGTTTTGGAAGTGTCACAGTGGCTGAGGCGGATGCGTCACCTTGACTCCAGCTTTGGTGATGCTGATGGTCTGCTGCTCCATGGCTTCGTGGATGGCCACCTGATCCTTGATGTCCATCTTATCAAACTCATCAATGCAGCAAACACCCTGAAACCAAACCAATTAACCACCATTAATTGCACTAAATATATAAAGAAAAAAAAAAAAAAAAGAATAATACGAATACGTCCTTCGCTGCCCGTCAGAACTCGTCACACTCACATTGTCGGCGAGCATCAGGGCTCCAGCCTCGATGACAAACTCGTGGGACTCCTCGTCTCGGACCACAGCTGCTGTCAGACCTGCAGCGCTGCTGGCCTTGCCGCTGGTGTACACCGCTCTGGGACTGAACTCCTCCACATGCCTGCACACATACACACTGTTTTCACTCGTGTCTTGGCGGCAGCAGGCAGAATAAAATCCCATAAAGATTTAAAAAGACTTCATAAAAAGTGAATCAATGAAGGCAGAAGTTGTTACACACTTGAGGAACTGGCTCTTTGCAGTACTCGGGTCTCCCACGATGCACACGTTAATGTCTCCTCGCAGCGAGGTCCCTTCCATGGTCGTCTTGGGAACGCCTCCAAAGAGCATCAGCAGGATGCCGCGTTTCACCTCATCATTACCTGCACCATCAAGTCACAGCTTTAACCAAGAACTATGAGAGCTTCCACCATTACAGGACAGACTAGACGGAGGTCCGATCACTGACCGTGGATGGTGGGGAAGAGGCTGGTGCACAGGTTGTGGTACAGGTTCTTGTCCTGGCTCATCTCAAACACTTTCTCCCACTCCTTCTCCGTCATCTGGCTCTTGATGCTTTCAGCGGTCTGCTCCTCCTCCCGTAGCTCCTTACCGCCAAACTGCAATAAAGAAGACACACGTTTGTAATTGGACGGGAAGATCCGGCACTCGGCTGCATTTTTAATCCCAAAGCGAGTTTCTTACTCGTGGGTTGGTGGGGGCCACGTTGCAGGCCAGGAAGGCCAGTCTGTATGACAGCTCTCTGACTCCGAGAGCTTTCAGTCCCCTCAAACCCTCAGAGTCAAAGCCCTGAGGACCTCCTGCTACACGGGTACTGCTCTCTGCTCGCACACCTGGAGGTGACCAAGAGGCAGTCATGAGAAACCAAAAACCACAACAAGACAATTTTGTTCATTACTGATCGTTATGAATATTTATACCAGGAGTGCTGAGCTGAGAGACATCCGGCACCACGATCAGGGTCCCAGTGAAGTCACAGCGGTCTCCAGCCTGAGCCGTCTCCACAGCCTCTGCCCTCAGGATGATCTCAAGGGAGCGTGGGATGGAACCGCGAGGCAGCTCCGCCTGCGTCTCCTGGATACGCACCTGAACACACACACACACACAGGCGTCAGACTCAGTCAGAAAACTCAGGGCTCGAGTTCTCGTTCGTGCAAGCACGCACGCCTCACAGTTACCTTCTGGAAGTCGATGAACTTGGATTTGTGTGTGTCGAGGTGGAAGCGGGAGCGGTTGCTGCAGACGGGGTTTCTGCAGATGGTCGGAGGGGAGTATTTGAACTGCTGAGGGACATCTTTGATCACCGCCTGGCAGTCCATGCACAGGAAGGTCCCGCTAACCTGCACCAAGCGAGGCAGACGTAGTTTAATGACAAAAGACAAGCTTAACGGAACTGTATTTCGTGTCCTCTTGGCTGATTGAAATATCTCACCAGTTCGGGGTGGACTGGGTGCGTCCTCACCACCTGACCGCTGATTCTCACCAGGCTACCAATACGCATGGAGGACAACTCACGGATCCTACATTTACCACAGGAAAAGGGTCAGACTTTACATTTTCTTATCATTAACATTTAATGAGCATTTACTGTGATGAGGTGTTTTTATTTTTGTTTTTTGCACTTTATACACCACAGGTTAGGTCCCATTTAGTTCCATTATATTTAAGAGAAGCAAATATTTCTACAGCCACCTCTATGACTAGGAAACTCACACTAAAGCAATCTAGATGGATTAACAGCAAGCCAGAGAAAAATAATCAGATTTGGGGGTGGGCTGTCCCTTTAAGAGATATACATGGTGGTTTGGTGGTCTTACTTGTGTCTGGTGGGCAGATCTTCTATAGCCATGTAGAACTCTTTGTTGAGAGGAACATTCCCATGATCCCGAGCAAAGTTGCGTACTGCTCTGCAGAGGTAGGGATACACTCTGGAAACAGAGAATCCCTCAGGTTAACCCACAGCTGGTTACCCCGCAGCTTTACATGTCACATCAAATTGCATGTGGTCTGCTCACCTGTAGTACTCCTCCTGGATGGTTGTGGCCAGTTCTTGGTTGAAACCCTCCAAGTCAGTGAAGCTTACCAGCAGGGTGTTTCTCTCAGGCCTGATCAGCTCCTCGGCCTCCCGGACATACTTCACCTCCCCATCCCCGGTCTGAAATCTGCACAGTGACACAGGAAACGAGAATACTTAGAAGAGCAGTAAAAATGAAAACAGTAGCCGACCAAAAGAGCCCGCGATCCTTACAATTACTGATTAAAAGAGTGGTGCCTTGCCGAGCACGTTTCGACCGACAACAATACAATAAAGCTGCACTTACTCCTCTAAGAAAGCCTGAAATAACTTCTGGCACTTCTCAGCCAGCTCGTCCTTCACCATCGCCCCGGCATTCTCCGCGGTGGCTGTGGCGGCATCCATCCTGCAACGCTATCACACTGCGATACGAAAAGAGTCAAAAACTGTTTGCAAACTACACAGACGAGCTGCTCCTTTCCACACTGTCAAGCACGGCACGCTCAGATCCGGACAACAGAGGCTGGTTTCGCGCGAAAAGCGAAACCACGTGATGCTTGGCGCGCCGCTTTCGGCCAATCTGCGACGCCGTGGAAAGAGTCCTGAGTTTGTAGCCAATTAGAGGCGAAAACGTAAATTGGGGCAGGGTCATTTCGTCTTTTCCCGCGTTACGCTTCCTGTGCTAACCGGTAAAGTTCAGAGGAGGAACGAACAGCGAGGAAAAAGGTTTAAAACTGATAGGATTGGTTATCTCTGTGCACGCGGGTCTTTCTCGAGCACGTGCATTATGTTATAGGTATAGACGCACCACCTGAGGTCCTTCCAAATGTTAAACCTAAAACTGCTGTGGTCTGGCTTTAAATGCAGAATGAACTGACTGTGGCAGTGAGGATGGCACTTGAGCCTTTGCCGGCCAAAATATTCAGGCTGTTTATTTTAGTAAAAGTACTTCATCTGCTTCTTTTAGGTGTCACCACAGTGGATCATCCACCTCCATCTCACCCTGTCCCTATCATCCTCCTCTGTCACACCAGTCTACATCCAAAAATCTTCTCTGTGGTTTTCCTCTTCTCCTCTTTTCTAGCAGTTCCATATTCAGCATCCTTTATCCAGTATATCCACTATCCCTCTCTGCACGTGTCCAAAGATCTCAGCCTTACCTCTCTAACTTTGTCTCCAAAGTGCTCAGCCTGAGCTGTCTCTCTGATGCACTCATTTCTGCTCAGAGCCGATCCCTGATGTAATCCCACCTCCACCTTAAACGCTGTCACTCCCACTGCACACCTCACCTTTGTCTCACTGTCCTCATACATGTCCTGCATCACTCTCACATACTTCTCTGCCTTTCCTGACTTCCTCATGCAGTACAGCAGTTCCTCTCTTTGCACCCTGTCATATACTTTCTCTGGATCCACAAAGACACAGCGATGCTCCTTCTGACCTTCTCTATGCTTCTCCATCAACACTCTCAAAGCAAACAATCAATTCAGTTTTATCCACATAGGGCCAAATTACAACAACAACAGTCGTCTTAAAGCAATATCACATCTGTGTAGGGCTCTTTCTCGGCATGAAGCCATGCTGCTGCTTGCTGATTATCACCTCTCTCCTTAGCCTAGCTTCAACAACTCTTTCCCATGACTCATCAGCTTTATCCCTCTGTAGTTGCTACAGCTCTGCACATCACCCTTGTTCCTGACCTCAGTTCACCTCAGTGCACTTCTCCGTTCCTCAGGTATCCTCTCACTCTCCAAGATTGTGTGAAACAATCTTGTTAAAAAATCCACTGCGCTCTCTCTCCTAGACCTCTCCATGCCTCCAACCCGGGAATCGGGCTGCTCCAGTGGTCACAAGCTAAAACTCATCATCATCATCATCATGTTCCCTTTGTAGCTTGTCCTCTCTAGGGTGCTTTTGTCTTGGTAGGAAAAATCGTATCAAATAGTTACAAGAAGTCTGATTTATCCATCATTGTGCTTGATCTTGATTCCCCTCAGGTGAGTTCCTACACTTAAATCCACCTTTTACCATTTTACAGAGGAGATCACACCAATTAACTTCAATTTTATCATTTTAAAACTGGGAATTTGTTAGATGAGAATAAAACAGAGAGAGTTAAAAACGTTTCCAGCGAATCGGCTATTTATTTAGCATAATCGTGAATATTTTTCCATGTTTGTGTCTCAAAAGTTTAGATGACAAATTTCGCAGATCTGTTTGGAAGAACCGAGAAAAACTCAACATCTCTGACCAGCGTCACACACTGCATTCATATTTGTTTGCAATATGTGTGTGAGCAACGCACTTTATAAGCATGTTTTATGCTTTTGTTAATTATTACAGTGTAGTACAGTACAGTATTAGTACAGTATTAGTACAGTGCAGTGCAGTGTGACCACTGGAGGGCAGTGAGCGCTCATGTTTATGTATGTTTTTAGTTTACTTATCAGCTCAGCTGGTGTCATCTCATGGTGCAGGATTATATTTTGTTGTTTCTAAAAATATAATAATTCTGCAGTTTCTACAGATAGCAAATAATACAATTTTCCAAAGATCTTTTTGTACTTTTGTGCCGTGAACAGAAAGACACAACTCCAACTGAGTGGCAAACGTTGCTCTGTGTGTCATTGTTGTGTATGTTTGTTATGCTGCTGAAGTGGTGTTAAATCTGAGCTGTGGGACAGCAGACGTTTGATTTAAGGGTATAAAGTCTTGAGTTTGGAGTTTGGAGTACGGGTGCAGTTACTAAAGTCTGTTACAACAGTGAACTGAGACATCCAGGTGGGACAGAAACTCCTCGGACACAGCTGAGGGATTACATCCATGCTGCAGAAAGCATCACACTGCCTCCTTCTTTGTGTTGTCATCGTGGTTCTTCATCCAGATGGGGGGTGGGGTGGGGGGGGGGGGGACCTGCTATTGTGACCATGTATTCATTTCACTTCAATTGACTTCAATTTTATTTATATAGCGACAAATGACAACAAACAGTCGCCTCAGGGCGTTTGATATTTTAAGGTAAAGACCCTGCAAGACCCTCGTTATTCATTTCAGCTATGGGAAAAGTATGCTCTGTGGAAAAAAAAAAATCACAACTGCAATCCATGATCCAGCTGACCGGAGAAGCTGTTCTAGCCAAATGAACCCAACGCCTTACGGGCACTTTTTGATATTCAAACAAAGCTTTTGTTGGGAACAGCGCCTGAAGAGCCCCCAGAGACGGTAATCTTAACCGGCTTTCCCACTTTAATCTGTTTAGACATTGCGAGTGAACTGAGGCTTTTCTCACAGAAATGTTTTGAAATTCTGCTTATTAAAAAAAAAAAAGAAAAGAAAAAATATATATGTTGCTGCATAGCACAACTAGTTTATATTCAGCCTGTTTTAGAATGACCTTGAGAGACCAGTGGAGGAAGTTATTTGTTAATTAGGGGGAAAAAAATCCCCAAACTATTCATGGGGGGAAAGTAGAGCCAAACTGCCTGCAATCCTCGGGGCCAAGTGGACCTGATTATGTGCTGTAGTAGCTGAAAATAAATGATGAAGAGAAGTCTGAAGTGCTTTGAGCAGTCACTAAGACTAGAAAACATCTTGTGTAAAATACAAGAGTGTATTACATGGTAATAATACAGATATAAAAGAGTTAAGCTTTTTATATATGTATATATGTTGTGCAATTGTTTAATACACATGAATGAATCCATAAAATGCCTTTAGAGCTGCTTTGCAGTGCCATAATGCTGCGGTGTAATATAGCATGTGTTTGTCAACTGCCTTTAATCACAGCTTTTGTTTTAAGGTCAGTTTCTTGCTCAAAGACACTGACGTGAAAATCTCTAACATGTCTTTCTTAAGGTGACTTTCAGTATAGGACTGGAGCACCCAGAGGAAACCCATGCAAAACACTACCATGCAAACCGCACACATAGTCCACAGTGAGCAGAGCTCAGTCCCAGGACCACCTGTCAGGGCAAACATTCATTTCTGCTCTATTATTCTATTAATTTCTATTTTTGTTCCCACATCATTCTCACGTCTCCACCTGCTGAAGTCAATACAAACATCAGCCAGCGGGCTATTGGTTTCACCTGTCACATTGTATTAATCCACCAGGAAAAAAGCAGGAAGTCATTGTGAGCCATTTGGATGCAACCCAGTCTCCCTCTCTCTCTATATTTCTCCTTTTGTCTTGACCTCTAGCTTTTCCCACGATTGTTCAGCAGCAGGAAACCCAGTCGTGTCTGAATATAAGGGAACCTGACCATCTGTAGGCGAGCACGCACACCTGCGCACACACACACACACACACACACACACACACACACACACACGTATTCACACATATCCACCACAACACAAGTGCTCTGATGGTTGATGAGAAGAACTTTTCACATAATGCTTGAATTTGTATTTAAATAATATGTGAAAGAACTACCACTAATATTAATGCTTTATGGCATTATTACTTCTAATGATTTTGTATAATCAGACCCACACGCACTACACTACACTGCCTGTAATAACACATTATTGTGGCATAGTAAAACTTGCTTGTGCATGGAGTTGAAACACATGGATGGTGTGTAGATTTTATTGTAACTGCTGAGAAAGAGTACAATGGGAAAAATATAAGCAGGATATGAAAGAGGAGAGGGGAAAAGATGGTTTATAAAAGAGTTGTTTCCTGGTTTATTTGTATTCAGCTGCTGACACATTTTCATTGTTTCACTTTGTGTCTTTCTGTAAACTGGATGTAAAATTGCAGTGACTCAGGTTAAATGTTCACATGCATACAGTCACAGCTGTTCTTATGAGGCTAATGGAACAAAAAGGCCCTAGATGAAGATTCAGGGGCTCATTAGAGTCATTTGTCCTCTGCTGACCATGAATGTCTGTGCAAATGTTTACTGCAAGAAATAGATTTACTTTTATACGAAGGAACCAGCCTAAGGTTCTGGGTCACTAAAACTCACAGCAATAAAAAGTCAATATGTTATTTATTTCGTCCACATTTACAGCTGGTTATTTGTGAAGCCTGTTCAGGTCTTTGAAATCCTTCATTGTGAATGATTTAGTTTGTGAGTGCAGAGCTGCTCCACTGTCTGATTGTTTTAGCTGCTTGTTTTTCCTAAAATGAGCTACAGGAAGTCTTTCCTGTTTTGAATACACTATGAATAGAAGTGAACTGTGTGTGTGTGTGCGGGCGCACGTTGTGTGCGTGTGAATGTGTGAATGCTTCAGTGTGTTTGGGGGGGGGGGTGCAGGGAGGATGCAGTATATAAAAGGTCTTCTTTCATTTCTGCAAACATTTCTACAGATTTTCACTGGGAGCAAATAAAAGGATGCAGTAATAGTGACTTACACCTCAACATGCTGCCACAGAGTTAAATGTAATCGTGGTAAATCAACAATTCAGACCTAAAAGTTTGTCACTTTGTATACCTATTTCATGTAACCCCTCGTTCACTCCATCATGAATAGACGGGGCTTTTGATCTGTGGCATGAAATGGGGATTTATAGATTGAAAGACTTGTACGTAAATAATACTTTAATAATACAAGATAAATTTGGTTTACCGAACAGTCTTTTTTTTTTAGATATCTTCAACTACGAAATTACATGCGTTCACTGTTACCCCAATTTGAGAAGAGGTTTTGGATGGGTTTGGGACTTAGTGGTTTAATATGCGTTTGTAAGATACCAGTATTTTCGATTTTTTTTTCCCTGGAATGTTTAAGAATTACTATTATTATGGTTAATATATATGCCTCATGTTTTTTTTTTTTTTTTTTGTGTGTGTTATTGTGCTTGGGGCATTGTAAAACAAAAACGAAGCATACATTCCTTCTTTTTTTTTCTCTTTTTTATTGCTATTATACGTTTATGCTGTGCTTCTAATAAAATAAATAAATCGTGGAGCCGACTTACTGTATTTTTCCTTTCTGTGTCTCTCACAGCTCTCCTCCTCATCCTCTCCTCGTCTTCACTCCAGGAAACAGGACACAGCAAACTTCCAGCTTCTGTTTCTCTCACTTCCAAGTGGAAGTAGGTATGTGGGAAGCACTTTTGTATGCGCATTAAGGTACTGGAAAAATGGACCTCCTGACCCCCTCATGCTCCCTTCTTTCTCATGTAAAAGCAGCAAACTGTTTATATCATCATCATAAATCTTACCTGCACCCCCAAAAGACTGACGCAGAAACATCAACACACACACCCTCTTTCTCTCTCGCTCCGTCTCACACACACACACACACACACACACACACACACACACTCATGCATTATCACACCGCACCTCGTTATCACATGTTGCATCTTAAAAAGCCCGGTTTCATTTTTCAAAAGACCTTGGCTGTGTTCATGTTCTGGATCAGTGGATTCAGATGGCACACAGCTCAATGATAATGAATCAAACTGCAGCCATACAAGCTGATGGCTAATCAGATAATAAAGAATGCAACACACCAACTAATGTTTTGGCGGTTTTTTTTGCTTAAAATCTGTAACTGTGAATCCCTGACTCTGCTCCTGAGAACAGCCTAATATAAACAAGAGGGATTTCCAGAAAACACCCCTGACTTGAAGCTTTGAGACAAAAGCAGTTATCGTCTGGCAATTAAGACCAAAGACATTTAAATCAGGCTTGTTCTTCCTATTCCACCTTTCCTGTCCCTTTCCAGTGTGGGGTTTTGTGATAACGCTGTGTTGCCATCATCCCCTCCTCTCATTAGCTAGCTGGGCACCAACTTAATTGTGTAGTTGGGGGGGGGGGGGGGGTAATGATTTGTATCTCACCC
>JAVDPK010003048.1:38187-59884 GCA_034780415.1 Cichlasoma orientale | reverse complement strand
ACAAAACACACGACACATTCACAGAGTATTTTTTACTTTTTATTACAAACATCTACAACAGTATGAAAACACACACACACACACACACACACACACACACACACACACACACACACACACATAACACTATTTACAAAAGATACCCCCAAAATGAGGGAGAAGACAAGTCATGAACCAGCAGACTGCTCCTTACTTTCTCATATATACATATATACACACAACACACTCACATCAACAACAGATGCAAAAACTAGCTGGAATGTAAACTGGAAGACTCGGACTCTGTGGTTGTTGAGGTCCCGGGGCGTCTTCGTGGTAAAACCTTCAAACTTGAGGCCCGGCTCAGAGTGAGGGCTCTGCGGGCTGAATTCTTGAACCCGGCCCCCAGGAAGGCATACAGCAGTGGGTTCAGGCAGCAGTGAGCGAATGCCATAGGCTCAGCCACCGCCAGCCACACGCCTAAAGCAGCTTCCAGCCTGCAGCTGCGGGGCAGGACTTCCAAGCGCAGCAGAGCGTCCACAGAAATGCCCGCTCCATAAGGGAGCCAGCACACGAAGAAGCAGAGCACCAGCGCGATGGTAGTCCTGACCGCCCGTCGCTTCTGCCTCTGGCCCCCTAGTGGCCCTCGGGTCAGCCTGGTGACAATGACGCAGTAACAAACCAGGAGCACCAGCCCGGGGATCACCAGACCCACCAGTACGAGCTGGAGGTGGAAGACTGCAACCCAGAGAGGAGCATTGTCTTCTGGGTAGAATCTCTGGCACAGAGTGGACCCCTCTCCTCCTTCCTGAGTGCGGGCAAATATAAAGTCTGGCACTGCCAGCAGGCCAGCAGGCAACCAGGCACCTACAGGGAGGAAGAAGAAGATAAGAAGTGAGGGACTGATCAGAAACCAAGACTAACAGAAGGCAGAGCAGCTTTTTGATACTCACCTACATACACCAGCTTGTGAGCCAGCAGCTGCCTCAGCCCACTGGTGTTGGTGTCCGTGGCTCGGACCACTGCGAGGTACCGGTCCAAGCTGATGAATGCCAGGATGAGCACGCTGCCATACAGGTTGACCGTGTAGATCACATGCACTCCAATGCAGGTGGCTGCTCCGAAACGCCAGTCAGCCAAAGCTGCGTCCACCGCCCAGAACGGCAGAGCCAGAACAAAGAGGAGATCAGCAGCAGAGAGATGCAGGCGGTACCAGTCTGTGAGGCTGCATTTGGACCTGTACACAGAGAAAACCTGAATCACATTTATGCTCCTGTCCCACCTCTCAGCAATTCAATGAAGCCAAAGCTTCAACCATCAGTCATTCATCCTCTCACCTGCGCTGGCAGCCCAGTACTATGACAACCAAGCCGTTTCCGGTGATGCCCAGAATGAAGATAAGGGCATAAACGACAGGCAAGAAGACCTGCTGAAACTCAGTAGTCATCACATGCTCCACACCACAGGGCTCCTCCAGATCCTCTCCAAAGTCCCCAGACCCAGACCCAGACCCAGAGCCTGTGTCATTGTAGTCATATTCCACGACGATATGCTAGAGACAGATGATAAATAATGATTAGAGAGAAGGCAATCACAGATTTGTGAACCGAGTTAAAAGCTTGATTAGATGAGCCCTACCTCATAGTAGGACATGATGGAGATGGTTGCTCTCCTTTGTTGAGTGAAGCTGAGCTTTCTGTCTGCAGAGGCTAAATAGCTGTTTTCATGCTCCTCCCCCAAACACCAACACATCTGTGTTCCTGCTGAAACGTTTTTCCTGTTTTCGAGGTGTCAGGTGCTGATATCTATCACAGGATACTGCAGTGTGTGCCCGCGCTGTGAATTGTTTTAGCCCCGAGACCTCTGGTTTGTGATAATCAGGTCCTATTGGCAATAGGAAAGGATGTTGATGCAAATCAGACAATAAATAATGTGTGTTTGTGTGTTCACAACAGTAGCCCTTCAAAGTCCATGCGTGGTTAAATCAGGACAGGCAGCAGGGGTGTCTCAGCAGACTGTGAAAATACTTGTCCTGTTTGCGTCACTGTCTCATGTAATGCATACAGGAGAGTGCACGCTGAGCAGAGATGGAACAGCATATCCAGCAAATGAATGCAAGATGATGATTATCAGGGTTTTTCTGCCGAGTTCCCCAGACAGTCTGCCTCTGAGCTTTGACTGTCAGTGAAGCGAGAGTTGTGATACCAGCGCGTCACCTTCCCGAGAACAAAATCAAGACGGTTTTGTTTTGTTATTTCCACACTGATGTTTGCAGGAACACATCCCTCTGGAGTCTTTACTGAACAGCCTTTATTGCTCTTTTAAGGTGGTTGGCTTGTTTATGAATTCAAACATTGCAAAATGTAGTTATTCGATGTGGCGACCTCAGTAAGATCCAGCTCATGTTACTGTTCACTGCTCACTGAAGGGCGGTGTGGATGGTGTGCATGCCAGGCTGTCGTGGATGAGGGTGGAGGACAGGCTGGCATCCCTGCCATTAATATAAGAAACATTTACGTATTGAGAAGGCCTACATATCTGTATTCACAGTACTAATGAGGGGCACTGTCACGATACCAGACATGCTTTTATGGGACATTATACCTTTACCTAAAACTGTGTCAACCGAAACAAATCAGCTTTCCTAACTGAACTTAAAATCTACTTAACTGCTTGTTGTAAAAGTTGAAGGAACTATTTGATTGTTCATGCAGTTAGAATGCATGCACATCTTTCCTGTATTAATTATTGTATTACATGGTCACAGCCCAGTCTTAGTGCTTTAAAAGCATTACAGCCTCTACACAACAGAGCTCAGAAAATCTTCGATAAAAAGACCTCGTTACTATCACCACTGTTTATTCCTACAGAAGCATAGCTTACTTTGTTTTGATATTGATATATCCATCTTATTTAAATTTTTTATTTTTATTTTTTTACATAATACGGCTCCTCCACCACTTTATTACAGAAAAATTACAAGAAGTTCAATTAGACGTGACTGCTTTATTCCTTTTAATGAGTTCTTCTGGTCAGTCTGCCTATTCTATGAAGGCAGTGGAGCTCTACAGCCATCACGATCAGAGAGCAGAGCACGTGCAGCACTTTCAAACGTCAGTTACAGAGATGGTTTACTGATAATCAGTTTTGTCTAACCCTGATGCCACCTGGCTTCCCTTCAGTAAGGCTGTTTTTCCCTGCCTCCTTTCTTTTTTATCTTTATAATGTTGATAATGTGAAATGCTTTTAAAATCTGGCCAGGGGCTACGGATGAAAATTAATTTTCAGCGTGTTGTTTTCAGTTTGTGGGTCATCTGTAGTTTGACAGTTGGACCCCGGGAAGAAGAGCTGTTGCTGCGGTAACAATGAATGGGGATCTAAATAAACAATATTGTACCTCAAAGATCTAATTGGTAAATCTGTAGTAGCTTTTTAAGGTCATTTTTTAAGGAATCACCTCAACATCTCTTCTCTGTGAAGCAGGCACATTTCCTGACGAGGCCCCGGCAGCTCTGGCTGCAGCTCCCCATCCTCTCCCACTACATTCATCCTCTAAGCAAACAGTAAGGCTACTCCAAAACAAACAAACCTAAAATCTGTTAACACCGTGAAGACTCAATCCCCTGGTTCCTTATCTGCCTCTCACTTTCCCCACCCTTCCTCCTCCTACCATTCACAGTATCAGCACAAACATCTGAAAAAAATAACACCACTGTTTAAAATGTTTCCTTTTGGAACACTGACCAATGTAAAAAAAAAAAAGTTTTAGTTCAGCTTAATCCTTATAACTCTTTACAGGAGACTCTTAAAACACTCCAAGAGTGTTTCTGGAGGATATTACAAGTTATGTTTTCATTGTTATGATGCAAATCAAGTTACCATATTTGGTTCCCCATATTGTAATAATTTTAAAAAAAACTCCACTGAAACTAATAAAAACTTAAAAGAAACAAAAAAGAAAAATTCAAAATAAAATAAAAATAAAAACACTAAAAATACAAATACGAGATTTCTTGGTACTCCTGCTTGCAGCAGTAGGCGCCTGCACTGACCTGTTGTGCTGCTGAAGAGTAAACTTTGTAACAGCTGACATTAGGACGGCTCATAGCAGGATTCACAGAGGTGACAATGATGACGTCAGTTAAAAACTGCTTTACTCTGAGCTGTACCAGCTGCAGGGCTCGGGCTATTGTGCACGCTGGCTCTCTGGGATACTGGGTGCTCATTAATGTTATTGATTACACCTGTACCTTTCCTTTGAGGCAGACCTAAATGACTCCGGTGCCGACCCCTTTACTGTGTCACTTTATTGAGCACATTATCCATACTCCTTATGAGCACTAACCCTGGATGTATGTGCTTTTTGCATGCTACATTTATGTTTGTGCACACAGAGCTATAGAGTCAGTCTGTGCATGCTGGTTATGAAGAGAAGTGGCGCCATCATGTGGGTTGTTAGAAAAAAGGTTCTGACAACAGTCTTCAAAAAGTGCTTCAAATTAGAGGAACAGAGTCTCAGCCAGCAGATTTTATTGTAGTCAGTGAAATAGTGTTTGGGCAGAGATATACTGAGTCCTATTTAAAAGCCACAAACTCTCTATATGCATCATCATGCATCTATCGTCAGCTCCTTCCACAAATGAAAGAATAAAGCTCTCTGCTGTTTAGGCAAATATAACAGGGTCAAAGGTGAGTTTTTACACACCTCAAAGACCTTCTTAAATTTGTTTTACTTCTTCAGTTAATTTGATTTTTAAAAGACATCTTGATTTCTGAGTATATATTTCTGAATTTTAAAACACTTCTAGAGAAAAACTGATTTTACTTTAAATGCAAAGGTGCACTGAGTTTAAAATGAGAGTAAAATGAGAGTAATGCACAGTAAACAGCCTAGTGTTGCTAATTTTCCAGAATTTACAGAAAAATACGGGTGACTGCTGTTAAGGCCGAAGAATCCAGTTTGAGTATTCCCATTTGACAGTAACTGCAGATGCATCATATATGTTCTGGCTCCTATGATGGACGGACTGGTGACCTGTCCAGCGTGTACCCCACGTCTTTCCCTATCACAGCTGGGATAGGCAGCAGCTCCCCTGTGTTGAGAAAAAGGATGGATGGATTTACCGTGATTTCCCAAAGTAACTGGGACTTCTGTGTACTTATAGAAGTGCGTTTCCATCCAGGCTCTTTTACATATTTAAAAAAAGAACAAACAAATAAATAAAAAGCACACCTGTAGTTATACCTTCAGAAAATAGCCACATTGTCACAGATTCTTCTTCCAAGTGGATTATGTGATAAAGGCTATTTGGGGATATCCTGACCTACCATTACACCTGCATATACCACTACCATTTACCTCCCCTCCGATACCTTATTACACACTTTCACACAATCCAAAAATAGCACCACAGCCTCTGTTTCAGATCCAGCACTCCTTCGACGTAGGAAGAGTTTCTCTCCGAAGGGATGTTTCCAAGTGCCTCTTCAGCTTGTTGGAGCAAAATTTTACCATAAGCTGACTTCAAATTGCTGTTTCCATCCCCAAAGGTACAAGACAGGAGGTGGCCCTTAGATACTCTCCTCAGATAGTGGTTTGCCTGCATTAGTCATTAGTTCTGTTATCTTATAAACCTCCTTCATATTAATCAAACTTTTAATTTTGCAACGGTGCCAACAGACGGGTTCCATTTGACTAAAGTTTTTCGGCAAGTGGTTTTGCCAACAGGACAACATCTAGAACAACTAATATACACTAAGTGCTGTATAATAATTTATAGTTTACTTGCTTTGCTTTTTTTAAATTGATTTTTTGCAATTAATAGCCAGGACATAAATTTTAAGGAAGGATGGAGCATGTGTCAGTCAACTCCAAATCAACCAAAGTTTAAAATATTTTGCAAAGCCTCTTCATACCCTATTCAGTTTGTTTTTGGATACATTGTGTCATTCAATAATCCCTTCATTGTGGATACGCCACCTGGGGGTGGAGCAGTAATCTGTGTGTCACGACTCAATGCTGTGACATTGTGCAGCACAACTACTGAGTGATCTTGACGTGAAAAAGGCATGCTGAGTGATCAACGTTAAAAACATTTATTCACAGATGTCCAGTTGTAAGAAAAATTAAATAACTCTTATTTTGAAATTTAAAGGAAAAACAAAAAGTGCATGGAACTGCAACAGTACTCAATAAACTGCAGGAATATGGCACCGAACAGGTAACAGCCAAGCTGAACAACACTAAAGAACAGCAGAACATCACAAGTAAAAGCTACATCAGCCTGAATGCCGTCACCTCGCTAACGCGTTTCTCTGATGATGCTGCTCTTGGCCCGCAGCTCAGTCAGCAAGTTTCTGAATCCACCCGTCTTCTTTGATGCCTTCTGATTGGATGCTCTGTTTGTTTTAGTAGTTTCCCGTGTCACAGAGGAGGGAATCATCTCAACAGTCACATCCGTGTTCCTTTGGCTGCTTCCTTCTTGGCGGCTGTTTGGCTCATCATCCACGCAGTTGATCCTGATGGGGCTGTTGCCATGGAGACGCTGCTGCTTAGCGACACGGGAACCCTGGGAATCGTCTCTTGGTCTCTTCCCCCTGTTCTTCTTCCTCTTCCTCTCCTTTTTCGCTTTAATGCACTGTCTAAGGTTCCTGACACAGAAACACACCACAGAGTCATTTTATGTGAAAACAGCAGCAGTCGGAGGAAGCATGTGATACGTGAGCAAACGGGTTACCTATGGAGGAAAGTGTGTGGCCTTGAGCAGGTGGAGGATCCTCCCACACATAGCTCACTGCGTTTCGCACGGGCATTCTTCAGCTTTGTTATGTGGCTCAAAAGCTTCCTGACAAAGCAGACAGGTGGAGGTATAATCAGTTTAAAAACCATGGTAATTTCTATAATACACACACACACACATACATACATTGTACACTCATTCTTACCCTCTTGCGTTAGGCAGCCTTTGGGGCGTCCACTTATTGATCAGGACCCACTGGTCACATGCCAGGGACTTGGGATCTGAGCAAGAATCAGAAAAAGACTGTTACAGGTCTGTGTTCAATACAGCTTTATTATTTGTTGCTGTTGTTGTTAATAGTGATGGCAAAGGAGGACTGCTATCAATCTGGTAGCAGTAAGTTAAACCTCATATAAGCAGTTAATCCGCGGCATGTTACATACAACAATACATAGTGTATTATGTTCTGAAATGTGTAGTTACCCTTTTCTTTTTGTTTTTATGCAGCTGCTTAAAAATTCTCTTAAAATGTTCCTACAAATACTATAAGCAGTGCATGTCTGCTATAAAAAAAAAAAATCATCTACAGCATCCTCTCACAGACGTTTTCATACTTCCATGTGTGCACTCACCATTGTCCACCAGTTTGTTTATGATTGGTCTTTTTATCTTCTTTGCCTTCTGGTAGAGCTTCCGACAGGCTGAGCACAGGTTCTGCGAAGGCCTTGGTTTTCTGGACGTGGCGACATAAAACGAGGGACCAGATGCTGTGCTGCTGCAAACAGAGACTCTGTCCTCATCCGAATCATCCAGTTTTTTATCAGTTATCTCGGTAGCCTTTCCCCCATCATCTCCACCAAAACGCTCCTCATCCTGAGCTCTTGTGTCACGCTCCGTCCCTCCACCCGTGCCAGAGACACCGTCACCAGTTTCAGCCTTTCTCAGCCACGTCCTCTGCCTCTGACCTCTCAGCCGACGCTGGACAACTACTTCTTCTGGTGTGGGACTTTTCTGGGCGTTCTTCTTGGAGGCCTTTGGCCATCTGTTGGAACGTTGGGGACACATGGCCCGTTTCCACTTCACACAACACTCAAATGACCTGCGACCGAGAGCAACAGTGACTCCTCATGCATTATTTCAGAAACAGACTGAGTCTTGATGAAAACACTTCTTATTGTCTTACCTGTAATATTCTACTTTGAAAGACAATGAATGAGTGAAAGAACCCCAGTCAGCTGCATCGAGCCTGCATAATTTAAGCAGAAAAAACACAGCACTGCATAAGAGCTTGTGTGTTTGCTCTCATCTTTCATACAGGTTTACTGTCAGGTAATCTAGATTATAGTATGTAAGTATATAGGCACATATAAACTTTTCAGATTATTATTTTTTAAATCATAAGTTTTGACACTGGTTCACTGTATTGACTCTGCGGCTGGAAACGCTGGTATGACTACACCCAACTCCAGCATTTCCAGTCAGAAGTCTGATGCTTAGCTGATGTTTAGCATCCCAGCTAAGCTAACCGGCTCTAACATAAAGACCACGCAGGTGGCTGATGGACACCTCTGCTCAGAACCACACTGGGCTCTGAAGCAAGGACATGACTTACTTCGTCTTTGCTCCTGCACGTTTAACCGGCTCTAACATGTTAAAAACCTCTCCCCCCTTTTTAACTGAAGCTGTAACGCAGCGCGCGCTTACTTGTTCACTTGTTCTGGCTCGAGCCTGGGTGAGCTCGCGAATGTCAGCCTGTGCGTAGTTGGGCTCGAGGACAGCCAACTTCAAGCTGCGCGAAGATGAAACGCGATTCGCCGTCCCGTGATCCTCAGGGCTCCGAGTGTTTCTGCCTGGTTTGCTTCTCTTTCTGTTACTGTTTGAGGGAAAAGTGTCCCGTTACTGCCCCCAACTGGACGAGCTTCAGAAATAGAAACCATTGTCTGGCTTGTGTGGGTTAAAGAAACTGCACTGCTTTAAAAAATTAAAGGAACACTTTGAAAACACATCAGATCTCAATGGAGAAAAAAAATCATGCTGGATACTGATACTGATAGGAATGACAGGATGCCACATCGTTTGATGGAAATGAAAATTATGAACCTATAGAGGACTGAATTCAGGTACCCTGAAAATCAAAGTGGAAAAATGATGCGGCAGACTTGTTCATTTTGCCAAAATTTCACATACAAACTCTGTAGTTTGTATGGCGCCCACATGCTTGTGTGCATGCCTGACAACACCAGGGAATGCTCCTAATGAGACGATGGATGGTGTCCTGGGGTAATCTCCTCTCAGATCTGGACCAGGGCATCAGTGAGCTCCTGGACAGTCTGAGGTGCAACCTGGCTGCATCAGATGGACTGAAACATAATGTCCCAGAGGTGCTCTGTTGGATTTAGGTCAGGTGAGCATGGGGGCCAGTCAATGGTATCAATTCCTTCATCCTCTAGGAACTCCCTGCACCTCCCTGGAGGTCATTTTGCAGAGATCATCCTGTTCCTCCTTGTACAAAGGAGCAGATACAGTACCAGTTCTGCTGATGACCTTCCACGGCCCTGTTCAGCTCTCCTAGAGTAACTGCCTGTCTCCTGGAATCTCCTCCATGCTCTTGAGATTGTGCTGGGAGACACAGCAAACCTTCTGGCAATGGTACAGTACAGAGTATTGATGTGCCATCCTGGAGGAACAGGATTATCTGCGCAACCTCTGTAGGGTCCAGGTATCGCCTCATGCTACAAGCAGTAACTCTGACCTCCTCTGCTACTTAACTGACCAGATCAATATCATAGAAGTTTAATTGACTTGATGCTGCACTGAGTAAAAAGTGTTTTAATTTTTTGAGCAGTGTACTGCTACTGTACCTAAAAGATGATTGCGCTAGGCTGCCAATACCACAACCACAGCAGAAGGTTGAGTGGCATCCACACAGGAAGAGACTAGCAATGAAGTAGCAACCAAGAACTATAAAATGTTAATGAAATTCAGAGAATTACAGCAACAACATAAAATGACAATTGCGCAGGATTTATGGTATTGCATCTGTGTCTGTATGGATAAATGGACTAGTTTACTCCGACAGCTGCATCGGGGTTCACTTGGGGTTCAGTATCTTGTCCAAGGATACTTTGGTACGCAGCCCGGAGCAGCCACAGCCAGTATTTGGCTATTCGGTGTGAATGATTATTCAACCTACGCAGATGTGCTTGCATGCAGCTCTCTCCCTGAGCTGATGCTGTGCAGAGGTCAAATGCTGACTGGAGAGAGAGTGACAGTAGAACTCAGCACATAGAGAGAGAGAGAGAGCGGCGAAGCAACATTACAGCGACAGAAAGTAATTTAAGTATGTTTTGACGCAAAACCTTTTAAGAACGATTATGACTCTTACTTAAATAAAGGGTCTAAGTACTTTTCACCAGTTTGCAAAACAGATATTGAGTGTAAAACTGTGTTTGTGCAGTGCCGCTTCTCACTTGCATTGCTGATGTGCTTTGTTGCCTGTTTTGTCACTCCCGTTTTGTATAACTCCAGAGTGCAGAGGATGGTATACAAACTGATCTCTGTGTGTTTTTGAATTAAAAATGTTAGCAACAGGCTCCCCTCCTTTTTTTCCTTTGCAACGGTGCTGTTTCCACACAAATTTGTTGTTTGTGGTGGTCTTTAAAATATGATTTAGATAATGCTGAATAACAAAATCTATTGTGGTTACAGTATAAAGTCATATGCATGTCCATAGAAACCTTCATCATTAATGGGCAATAAAAAAATTTCAATCTGTAGTTTTTTCTTTGCTTTTTCCTGATTTAATAATCCTGTGTCTTGACTAAGATGTTCAGTGTGTAAATGTGTGTGTTGTGTGTCTAATACCCATTGAAAATACTAAAGTGCAGCTGTGCTGTTGATGTACTTGACCCTCAGTGTGGCTCCAGAGATATCGAGATGAGATTCTGCCACCAGCGGCAGCCCCCATATCTCCACAGTCTGGGACCGAACTCAGATGTTGGTTGAAGAATTGGATGCCATTCCACTCTATGCCAGCAGTGTGTGACCAACCTGGTGACCAGCATAGGGATGAGGTGCCAGGCTGTGTACGGTTCTAGCCCCCTGTTTGTTTCTCTGGTTTCTCCTTTGAGTTGGAGATAAATGAGTTGCTACAGACAATGTTTGCATGAGCATTGCTGTTTCCTCCACTGAACCTTTCCCCAGTTCTTTGGCAATGTTTGCTTTCAATCATCATGACAATGCTTAATTTACCTGCAATCACGACTGACCTCTGGCAGCTTGCTTTTGAGGGCTGATAATGTCGCTCTGTTTTTAGTGAGGACTTTGAACACCCATAACTCTGTTAAGTCACTGAGGAATTTAAACAAACTGTTCAAACAAGCCTGCATGGAGCGACTGGTTTACAACTGCGGAGAAAGGGGTGTTTCCTTAGTCCGTTTTTCTCCTCACATTTTCTGTGCCGGATTCATTTAGCTGCTGGGATTCTGAAGAGAGAATAATGAGGAAAGCAGGAGTGTTTGTGTTTTTGCTGCTCAACTTGGCAGTGGAAATGAGTGTTGCTGCAGATAATATGAAGGGATCTGCGTCAGAAGAGTCTGGTCCGGAGAACAAGGTGAAGACAGAAGAGGCTGAAGTCACTCGCACCGAACCGGAAAGTTCTTCACCTGTTTTAGGCAAACTGCTGGTGGTGCCCATGGATGGGAGTCACTGGACAGGTCTTAAAGCCATTGCCCAAGAACTGGGTCGCCGTGGGCACAGAGTTACTGTGGTGATGCCAGAAGTCAACATACGCATGGGCCCGGGGAAACACTACGACACTCTGACCTATCCGGTACCATATGACAAGGCTCACATCGACTCTGTGATGGCCATGCACACAGAAATTATGGCAATGGCTTCAAAGCCTTTCATGGAGAGGATAAAGAAACGATTCAGACAGTTCCAGAGCATTTCCGATTTCCTGCACGTCACTGCGGAGAAGCTGCTGTTCAATGCCAGCCTCATCTCACATCTAGCCCAGCAGGTAAGTTCAAATGCAGCGGATGAACACAACATCAGGATCAGCTGTAAAATGAGCAATCAACACTGCAGGTGAAGCTCTGCACAGTGTACATGGAAGGCCTTTTGCTGAGACTTCATCAGTGTTGGTACGGAAATGCTCCTCTATGGGATGGCAGTCCAAATGTGCATGTTGTTGGGCATCTATTGATGTTGTAACAGTAGCAGATGACTGTGCATTTTGTATTGAGTATTATTTGTTACTATTAATGGACTCGTGCAAAAATAAGACAGTGAATGCAGGACTCATCCATCAGTTAAAATAAAAGTGTCAAAAGGTCAAATACTAGAGCATTCACGTGTGTTAACACACGTGAATGCTCTAGACCAGCAAACTGTCAAAACTTCTGCTTTTATAGAGGTGCTCACACCTGCTGATGATCAGTTAATTAAGTACATTTGATCAGCAGCACCTGGCTGCTACTTAATTAATTCCTATGGAAGGAATTAATTAAAGTCTTCTCTTGACCATGAGGGAAGTCAGTGAGAGAGGATATGCCAAATATGGCTGTGAGAATTCACCTGCTGTTCAAACCCTCCGGTTATGAGGAAGAGCCAATAAAGGGAGAGCAACTAAAACAGCCTCTTCCAGACAGATGATGACCTGAGGTGCTGCACTGAGATCCAGTACAGGATACAAACTGAACTGAGAATCATGCAGTGCTGCTCTAGCAGAATCTAATAACAAAAATGAATTCAAAATGAGCACAACAGGTCCACTTTAACTATTTTATACCTCTGCACATAAAATCTGTAAGGATTTAAGTTCTTTGGTAAATCCTCTTGGGACACTTTTCACTATTAGGCTAGGATGGATAAAATGAGTGTGAAAGAAAAGGAGTCAGCTTTTTTCCACTCATTTGGTTCTTTTCCATGTGTGTGTGCCACATGTGCAAGGGAGGGAAAGGTGAAAGCTGTTAGTTAGCACTGAGACAGGTGAAGAGTCTCTCTCTGTTTTTCATCTTCTTCCTGTTTCACTTTCCAGGGCTTTGATGCCGTCTTGACAGACCCCATGGTTCCCACAGGCTCATTAATAGCTCGGAAATTAGGTGAGCTCCCCTGCACTCAGGTTACCTGTGTGCTTGTGCACCTTACCTGTTATTGCTCAGTGTTATCAATCACTTTCAGGTCTCCCTACTGTCAATCTGCTGAGAGGTATCCCATGTTCCTTGGATATGAAGTCCGCTGGCTGCCCGTCCCCGCCCTCATACGTGCCTCGCTTTTTCACTGGATACACGGATAAAATGAACTTCAAGGAGAGAGTTATCAACACTTTGGTGAGCCAGACACGAGTTCGCACTTTCGAGCCTCAAACGACGGCTTTTCCAGCATTTTTATTAATATTCTTTCAAACAATCTCTGGTCTTTTGCTTGTATGCTGTACTTTGAGATTCTCCTTGTCTTTCTGGGATATTAGCACAAACCAGGTCAGTATAGTTCCAAAGTCAGCAAAGGTCATTCAGTTATACAACCATCAACTTAAACCCAGTTATAAAAAAGCATCATTAGTGCATGCATGTCTTGGATTTATGATTTCAGTTTAGGTGCAGTTAAAGTTTAACTTCCAAAAATAAACTTTTTTTTTTTTTTCAAGCACCAACACCTTACAGTGTGCACTGGTTTATAGTCCTGCGATGCCTCTGACCCACAGGTGGCTTTGGTGGAGCCGTTGTTTTGCAGACTTCTGTATTGGCGCTTTAACGGAATAACCCAGGAGTTCCTCGGAGAGAACGTGGGTGTGGCTGAAGTGCTTTTGGACTCTGATATCTGGCTGATCAGGTAACACGTGCGATGGTCACGTATTGATATTTTGCAAGTGCGGAAACCAAAAACTGACACTGTATTTAAACAGGAGTGACTTCGTGCTGGATTTCCCACGCCCACTAGTGCCTAACGTGATAATGGTCGGTGGGATCAACTGTAAAGTGAAAAATCCTCTGCCCCAAGTAAGACCTGTGGATTTTAGATTCCAAATACATTCATGAACAGTCTGATTTCTTCTTACCTCGTCCTCACTTAACAGCACTTATTGTAAGATTGAAAGATCGATAGAGGAAGAGTCATGAAGGCATGAGCTCATGTTTTGGCAGGATTTGGAGTCCTGGGTGTCAGGAGAACATGGGTTTGTAGTGTTTACTCTGGGCTCCATGGTGTCGGATATGCCAGAAGAGACCACCTCTGTCTTCCTAGAGGCCTTCAGGCAGATTCCACAGAAGGTACGAGACCGCAGCGCGTCTGCACAGACATCACGCGTCATAAATAAATCCAGCTAATCGAAATCTGCAATAAAACTGTGGCAGGTCATATGGAGGTACACTGGAAAGGTTCCTGACAATGTCCCAGAAAATGTGAAGATGATGAAATGGGTGCCTCAGAATGACCTGCTAGGTCTGTGAGTCCACTGCAACACATCCTGAAATGTGAAACGCGCTGATGTGTCACATGTTATAACATCCAATATTTCTGTTAGTCCACCCCAGAGTCCGTGCCTTCATCACTCACGCCGGCTCGCACGGTGTGTTTGAGGGACTGTGTCACGCCGTTCCCATGTTGATGCTGCCCCTGAACGGGGACCAGTGGGACAACGCGGCGAGGATGGTGAACCGTGGAGTAGGAATCGTGTCGGACATTTTTACCATAACTACCGAAAGGCTTCTACAGGGACTGAATGAGATCATCAACGACAGCAGGTGAGGGAGTCAGCAGGTCGCTCACAATGTGGTGTTTGTGGGTCTAAATGATGGTCGTGTTTTAGAGTTTGGGAGATTTCTGTATGTCTGCATAAAAAGGACCTAAAATATAATTTAAACCAAATGAAATGAAAATATTAGACTTTATTCTGTTTAATTGAGGAAAATAAAAAAAGAATTACACATTTGCGAGTGGCAAAAGTAAGTCCTTGCTTTCAGCACCCTCTAAAACATTTGTGTTACTGTTGATCAGTTTTGCATTCTGACCCATTCTTCTGTACAAAACAGCTTTTACTCTGAGATGTTGCTGGATTTCCTCACGAGCTGTTCACTTCAGGTTCTTTTAGAACATTTGGATTAAGGTCAGGACTTTGATTTGGCTTTAAAAATTTTTAAAAGCATTAACTTTAACTTTAACCACCCCTTGGCTGAAAAAAACAACAGGGTTGTTGTGTAATGACCCCATTCTTCTGACATTCAACTCAAGAAGAGACATGCCAACAATTTACTTTAGAATTTGCTGCTATAATTCAGAATTCATTGTTCCACCTGTGATGATAGGATGTCCTGCTCCAGATACAGGGAAGCAAAGCCCAAACCATGATAGCACCACTGCTGATGGGATTGTGTAATGCTGTAATGTAGCATTCTCCTTTCTCCAAATGTGACGCTTCTCATTAAACCAAAAAGGTCTCATTCGTCTACAAAACATTTTCCCAACAAAAATAAGTGTTTAGCAAACTGTAGACGATCAGGAGTGTTCTTTCTTGGAAAGCAGTGATTCCTCTATTTGCAGGACCTCCGTGCACACCCGTGTTGCTCAGTATTACCCTGATGGTGGCCATTAACCACTGTGAGACGGGCCTGTAGCTGGTTAATACTTCCCCCAGCTTTCTCTGTGACCACCCTATAACTACTCTCACACACACCCCAAAAATGTAATGTATAATGTAGTTTTTAGACTCGGTGGCAGACTTTGTGATCTTATCCCAAGGTTTTTGTAACTTCTTCTAACCTGATCATCAGCAACTTGTTTCCTCGTCCTCGGAAATGTCCTTTACTTGAGCCATAATATATTTGTGCTTTCTGAAGATCAGACTTGGATAGATCTATGTGCTTTAAAGACAGTTGAGGTTCATGCTTTCATACTTTCCCCACTCACAGGTATGTAATGAGCGATTTTCCTCAATATTTAAAAGCTCTACCAAACCTTCAGTCACCGCTGCACCACTTGTTCCTGAATCAGCTTTTATATTTGATGTAACTAAGTTGTCATTTGAAAAACCTGCCCATTCATGTGTGTTCGCAGGTATAAAGAAAATGCGAAGAAGCTTTCAGACCTTCATAATGACCGGCCATTGGACTCACTCGAGCTTTCAGTGTACTGGACAGAATATGTGATGAGACATAAAGGGGCAAAGCATCTCAAAGTGGCTGTCCATGACCTCTACTGGTTCCAGTACTTCAGTCTGGATGTAATAGCACTGCTGGTTACTGTGGTGCTTACTGTTGCAGTGCTGACAGTAAAATGTATGAAGCTATGCTTCTGTAAACTGAGGAGGAAGAGAAAGCAGGAATAAGATGATTGTTTTTACTGTAATTACTGTAACGCATATTGTAATTGTATCCTCATCTCTGTTTGAAGGATATTCCAATAATAATAAAGTTGATAATATTCCAATTAAACAGACTTAAAAAGAATAAGGAAAAGCATGTGGTGATCACAAAGATGTTTAATAAACAGAAAATACAGAATATAATTAGATTCTATTACATATAGTTTGGGGCTGAGGAACAATGATGAGCATTAGTGGCCACCCTTCTTTGGAGGGAACAGGGTGTACTCTATAGCCAGAGCTACAGTAAAGGCAGCAAAGCCCCACTTGAACCCTCTCAGCAGAACATCTGACAGAGTAACAGCACGAGCGAAGCCGCCTGAATACCTCCACGCCTCATTGCTGCAGAGAAAGTGAAGGTGACAGGAGAGAAAGAGAGGCCGCAGTGTCAGAGTGAACATAAAGAGATGTCTGATATATCTCATAATACTGTAAATACTGACCGTGCCCACGGGTCCTTGAGGCCCCGGGCTGCCAGCCTCTGCTGCGTGAACTCCAGCGGCGTTCCCTGCACCTTCCACTGTCGCCAATCTGGCATGGATGGCTTGCTGTGGCCGTGGTCACCTCCCATACTGAGCACATAAGCAAACAGACCATTTTTATTAACCTTCACCTTACTGGCAGACTTTGTTTTACTTATTGAGACACATTTGCTTTCAGTAGGGTCAAAAAAGAGCAACAGCTTGTGTACACATTCATTACCCAGAAAGGCTTTTAAATTCAGGCAAAAAAATAAATAATTAAACTGCAGAGAAACTATTATTTCTAAACAGCAGGTGAGGCTCCTGTACTAATCGAATGTTATATTGACTAAATCTGCAGATTATTTGTGGTATCGGAATGTAATCACGTATTAAAAAGATTACATGAGAGCCACAAATGAGAGGCCAGCCTGCATCAGATTACAACATAAAGCTATAATCTACTTGTAATGCCCCCCAACAAACAAACAAACAAACAAACAAACAAACAAACTCCTCTTAATTTAAAAATAAAAAAGTGAGAAGTGAGAAAAATGAAAAAGTCCAGATGTGGATGAGGCGCTGCTGATCATCTGGAAATCTCCTGCTGCTTAGGATCCATGGTAGTAGTTGTCCACCATGGATACTGAGCTAAACTTTCATAAGAAAGCAGCAGAAACAAGTCTACAACTTCAGAGCGTTCAGCTCTGCACGCGTTTGTGCAGCAGAGCTGAAAGATGTTTGCAGATGCTGTCTGAAGCATTGCGGAGTCACAGCTACAGACTGAAGCCTGGCTTTTAGGTAAAACATTTTCACACCTACAGAGGGGAATATCTTTTAGACACCACTACATTTTAAAACCTTTTTGGCTGCTTAGTTCAAAATTTCGCCTTAAACTTAAGCTAACGTTTATTTACGTAGCATCTCAAAATTAGCACCACTGTTCACTGGGAGATATAAGCCGGTTTGTTCCTTAATAATAATAATAATAATAATAATAATAATAATAATAATAATAATGATGATAATATAATAAATGGTTCTTTGGACTTGTTTAACAAAGCAGAAATGGAGGAGCATCGGGATCAAATCTGGTGATCGTAATGTCGACTAAGTGAATGAATGTTTATGTATTTGCTGCTAGGCTAAACGGCACTGATGTATAAATACACAAACATGTTAGCACTCGCTATGTTATAGAATAGAATGTACATCCTGTATAATGACAATAAAAGCAATGAGATTTGATCATCGTCTAACTACCTTAAAAGCGATCTGTATTATCACTTTTACTTGCCAGGTTAAAATCACCGACCTGTTGTCACATAACAGAAAATATGTCGATTAAAACTCAGCTGGACACAGGAAGACGGCTAGCATTACGTTAGCCAGCGGCGCTCCTCTGTTTGCATTTGCTCTAAGAGTTATATTTAAACGCTTCTTCCCCTGTGGAAATCTTGCTTCATTGTAGCCTGGTATGAAAACGACGTAGCATAAAAAGCATAGAAGATTTTAAAAAGAAAAAGAATCCGGTACCTGACAGGTTAGCTGTGACCTCTGCTGCTGGGCTAATGGCTGCGACAGTTAGTGCAGATACACGGCAAATTACGGCACCGCGTTAGGGACAAAACACCACGGTGTGGCTTGGCTTTGTTGGTTTGTTTTTTTAAGACGATGAGATTTGATCGCAAAGTAACACCAATCGTACACATAGAGGTTTAATTTTCGGCTGTTTCATAAAACACCATAAACACGAGTACAGTTATTGTTTTTACTGTACGCATTAACTCTAAACTCTTAATCTAAATAACGCTTTTTAAACAGCTCTCTGTTGTCTTATTTTACAGCGAGCTTTGTATCCACAAATTTACACTGACTCAAAAAGTTTTAAAATTTTTAACAATTTTGGTATTAAAAAAAACAACTTGCATTTAATATAAATTCATAACATGCCGTCTTAACAGGCTAAAACAGTTACCATCATTTTCTTCAATCTTTTTGTTTTCCTGACAGCCATCTGCGCCCCAAACATTTAATTTGCAAATGATTAGCCCATCTGAGATCACAGGAGAGAACACCTTTGAACCCACTGCAGTTTGCATACAGATCAAATCAGTCAGTGGAGGATGCAGTTATCCACACTGGAGAGAATTTACTCAAATGCATTCAACACAATAATTTGGCCTCTGCTACTGAGAGAAAAGATACAGAAAACATCAGTATACACATCCACCGCACGTGCCAGTGCTCTGATTTGGTAATGTGCACATTACCAAACGTGCAGGTTCTGTTTCACACGGAAGCTGAGATCCTTCAATGTGTGCAGCAAAATGGAGATCTTCTATCACTCAGTTGTAATGAGTGCAGTGTACTGTTCTGTGGTCTGCTGGGGGAGCAGCATCAGAGCTGTGACACCAAAAGACTGAATGAACTGATCAGGAAAACCTGCTCTGTGATTGGCTGCAAACTGGATCCTCTTGAAGCTGTGGTGGGGAGGAGGTCACTGAGCAAACGGTTATCCATCATGGATCATCCTGACCACCCTCTGCACCGCTTACTGGACAGGCAGCAGATCAGCTTCTGTAACAGACTGAATCAGCTCCGCTGCCACAGACAGATCCAGGAAACCTTTGATGCTGCATGCTATCACCTTCTATAATACCAACACTGTCAGGCACAGAGGCTATTGTTATTATTAGTAGCAGTAGTAGTATAATTTCATCATCCCACCTGCTGTGACGAAAACATTTCCCAAATATAGAATAAAGTATTTCTCATTTCAGCATTTCATTACATGATCAGGCAGCTGTTAGACATTTTTATAAGCTCCTGATTTCAAAACAGCCACAGAGACATTTAACAAAAACAAATTTTGTTTTGCAGTTTTAAACTTGAAATTTTACTTATAAACTTGTTAACACAGGCATTGGAAAGAAAGAATACATATATACATTTTAACAGATCATGATAGAGATCGTTATATAGAGACCTCTGGACACTTGTGGTGCTATTAATTAGATACAATTAGATACAATTATGTGCAAATTCTCAATAATCCGTCACACACTACATATACAGATGCTCTAACCAGGCCATCGTGGTGTCTTTGACAGCGTTTGTGGCTCAAAGTACACGATGCCTTCTGGCCGAGTGTCACATCAGCGAATTAGAGTTTGCTTTGCGGGTTGAGCAGTTCCTCCAGAGCATCCAGGTTCTGCCCCTCTGGGGCCTCAGGCCATGCGCTGTGGTCTGGAGACAAACACACGAGAATTTAGCTCACTGTACAAAATCTAACACATACTGTAAAGACTAGAGCGCAGCTGTGGTAGAAAGCGGTACATACTCGGTATCTCCCACATGGTTTTATACAAACTTTGTCCTGCATCGACCCTCAGAGTGGCTCCAGAAATGTAGGAAGCAGCGGGAGAGAGAAGGAAACACACTGCAGATGAGACCTGGACAAAAGACACTCAGTTCAACCTTCATCACATAGATTCATTTTCAGGTCTTTAGAATTAGAATTAGTCTACCAAAATAATATTTTCAAATGATTCTATTTATGTCCCATTTTTAATAACACTAACAAAGCTGCAGTATTTGGTTGCAAACCTCTTCTGGCACTCCCAGCCTCTTTGCAGGAATGAATGGAACAGACATCTTGAAAAGACGTGGTCCAAGCTCTTTATAGTTCTCCATCGCTGTTTTGGAAAAGATGGAACCCTACAGACACACACACACAGATAAAAATCAATGCCTTCTCAAAATCTAACAAAAGCGATTATAAGTCGTGAGCTGTACGCACAGGTGCAACGGCGTTGATTCGGACTCCCGAGGCTGCCCACTCGATGGCCAGAGTCTTGGTTAGGTTATCCACCGCTGCCCTCGCTGCTCCCGTGTGGCTGTCAGGGAGAGGAGACACTGTGCTGCAGGAAAAAACTGTGCGACTTTGTAGGTTTGTAGGCGAATCATGAGGGAGACTGTTCTTACGCCATGCCTGGGAAGCCGTTCCACATGTTAGCGATGATGTTGACGATGGCGCCTCCATGCTGCTTCATCCATGCGGTGTAGACTGGAGGGGAGAACAGCGACAGTCACACGCTGACAGCCCCAAAGCACAAACACCAACCCCGTGTTATCGGTGCACAGCTCACCCTCCTTGCAGCAGTGGAAGGTTCCAGTCAGGTTGGTGTCCACCACAGCCTTCCAGCCCTTGGAGGACATGTCCTCTGCAGGGCTGCTAAACTGACCTCCTCCGTTGTTGACCAGAAAGTCTATCCGGCCGTACTGCTTCAGCACCGATGACACGAGAGCCTTCACCTTCAAATGAAAGAAAAAAAAAATTCAGGCAACCATGCACAGACAACATAAACATGCAGCAGATGCAGACCTGCTCACCTCATCCTCACTGCGGATGTTACAGGGCAGAGGAGTGACACTCGCAGGACTGGAAGGAGGGATCTTCTGCCTCATCTCCTGAGCAGCTGTTTGCAGCCTGTCTGCGTTTCTGCTGGAGATCACCACACTGCAGCCTGGAGACGTGGAAAAAAAGAGCTGACGAGCTCAGATGCAGTTTTGCGAGGAAACAAAGAAATGGTTAACTCATATGAACTCTCCAAAATAAAGCTTCAAGACATTTTATTGCAACATTGGCAACCATGGTGGTTGCGGCCGTTGCAGCCGCCTGCACTGGTGCCACAGTCAGGTTGCAACAGGCTTGTATCTGTGTCGAAGTTCACTTGTCAGTCAGCTGCTCTTCACTTCAAACTGTTTGTGCTGCAAGAACTAGAAAAACTCGCTTGGCTCTCTAAACACCACTCCACTCACCCAGCTCCAGCAGCTCCGCAGAGATAGCTTTACCGATCCCGGTGCCTCCACCCGTGACTATTGCAACTTTATAGTTCAGCAAGCCCGGTCGGAAGACACTGGACGCCGCCATGCTTGTTTCTACACCCTGCTGATTAAAGCCGAAGAAGCACAGCGCCAACAGCGCCCTCTTCTGGATGTCTTTCGGCGGTGTGTGGCTTCTGGCTGCGCCTCTGTAACCTTCGGAGACGCTCCAGACCATAGATATACAGTATATACATAGATGCCTCGTTGACTGGTTCGGCCCGCTGATGCGACGTAACTGTGTGTCCGCCATATTGGAGGAGGCA
>JAVDPK010003048.1:18890-37249 GCA_034780415.1 Cichlasoma orientale | reverse complement strand
CCCCCTCCAATATGGCGGCGACGTAGGCATACGAGTCAGCGCTCAATGCGGCATCTATGTATATATATCTATGCTCCAGACGAAATGCCTTCAGAGTCAGTACGGAAGCTTGTTTCAATAAATACAATAAATAAACAGATTTTTGGCAGGCAAAATTTCATCTGAATTTTGAGTTATTATCTCAAAATGTGAAAACTAGATATCTCAAAAAATTCGAGATATTCTGGGATAATCATCTGAAATTGTAACTGACAGCACTTTTTTTCAGTGGAGGAAGCAAGTTCGATACTGAAGCTTCAGCGCTCCCCAAATATGAAACAAACTGTGGGAAGAGCAAAGACTTGAACTAAACCCAAACTAAATATCTACCCTTTGTCTTCTGTATATGTACTCTAAATAATAATGTATAATTCTATGTAAATAATGTAACATTATTGGCATATCTATGGCACTCTATAGAGCGCTTTGAGTATGAAAGTGAAATTTTAGTTTTTTTTTTTTGTTTTTATCCCAGTGATACAATTGACCTTTTAAATTTGTTGAATGTTTTTTTTTTTTTTTACATTTTATTACAAAAACCTATCAGGGTTATTATATAAGCCTTTTTGTGTTTTCTTTGTGTTGTGCATTCGACCACTATGATTAAATACACCTTATTTGCAATACAAGCTGATAACACTGGATCATCACAGTATAACACAGTCAGTTAAACTTCAGGAATATGGATCTGTCTGGTTAGGAGGCAGAAACCACTGGGAATCCATTTCATCTGCTGTATCCAAAGTGTGTCCAAATAGCGACTGTCCAGGAACTCACTGACGCAGGTGTGGGAGGAGATCTCTCAGGGCCATCGAGTCTCATCAGAGGCACAAGGGGGCCAGAAACATTACTGAGTCACATGACACATGTTGGATCTGCCTGTGATTTTAATTTTTTGGTGTGATTTTTATTCCAGGCTTTGAAGGGTTGACTGTGGTTTTCACTGACTGTTGTTACATCATCCCGTCAACAAATGACACAATGTGTATCACTGAAGATTTTGAATCTCACCATTTCATTCATCAGAATCTGGTGTTATTCGCTTAATTTTTACGCAGTGTAATTTAGCAAAATTTGAATCATCTGGTCTTTATACCAGTCCCACACCACTTACATTATACCTGCTGCACAGTGATGGAGTGGTCACCCATGTTGCCATACACCAACAGTTCAAAGCAGCAGGTTGGCTGGGGTCTTTCTGTGTGGAGTTTGCAGCCCCGACACAATAAAGGTTAATTAGCGACTCTAAATTGATTGTGGATGTTAAGAGAACAGTTTCCCCATGACTGACTCCAAATCCTCCACAGGGTGTACCCACCCTCTCCCCATGACAGCTGTGAAACGCTCCAGCCCCGAGAGCTGGGTAAGTGCTTAAGAATATAGATGGATGGACATCCTGCCTGGTAATCAATGTGCAGGTGTACCCTATATGCGCATGCACCACTGCAACTATTGTAGATATGACTTATGTTTCTTTTGAACCTTTGAGGTATTCCCACCACCCTCTCCAGTCAAAGGAATCATGTTTGACATGCTGTGAAACCAAACATACAAATAACTCTCTCTGCCACTGTGGAGCAATTTCACTTGACTGTCAGATTACTCAGAGCTGTGGGTTTCTCATTTAACTTGCTCAGAAAAACAGCTGCACTACCCTTTAAAAGCTCAAGAGCAACCTGAACTCTGCTGAAGCATCCTCAACGAGGGCCTGGTGAAGAATCTTCTTGCAGATTACAGCCCCACAGTAACACAAATGTACAAAGACACAAACAAGTAACTCCGCTCCAGACTGTTTTATTTTTGGATGTTGAGGCCATGTCCAGCTTGGTTAAATTATAGTAAACAAAGTCCCAAATCCACCAGTGATCATGGCGCACTGGTTTACTGGTCCTTCAACTCCTTCAGTCTCCTGATTGCAGACTTGACTGTGACAGCGGAAGTTGTGCTGCAAAAAAAAGAAAAAAGAAAAAAGTTAGCTTCTACAAACAGGAGATTCTCATTGTTTTTAAAGAGGGGCGCATTGCTGGGTGGTGAGAACCACCTTGGTTTTTGTGAACTTACACAGAGCAAATATTCACTTTTCTTTAAAACCATTTAGCTTCAACAGAGAGCACAAAGCTTTGATTAAAAACCAAACAAGAATTTTCACTTAAGTCCGTGTTTTGTTATTGATTAAACTTAAAAAAGTAGCTGTAATTCTGAAAAGGTTAGATGTCCCCGAATACAAAAATCGCACAGACTTTACTTGGGCGTGCCACTCAGGAACACTAATAGCTGCCCAGGTGCATTTAGTCACAAATTCTGTTGTTTTTAAGATTTTTTTTTTCCTGCTCAAAAGGAACCTGCCTTCAGCAGTTAATTTCAATCCACAATCACCTCACTCTGACTTAATTTTTTTTTATTTGAGCTATCTAAGCCCAGCCTTTCCAGTCTGTCTTTCCTACTACCTGACTTGCTGGCCAGGTTACTATTGTAGCCGTTTTGATATTAAGCTGGTTCTCCAGAGAGGACCTTGTCCCACAGTGTGATGTACTCAAGCACCACATCCTTGGACTGCAGTTGCCGACAAAATTCTTCCTCCTGCCATCTGGGATCTAACCAGGTGGAAAACTGGTTCATGGCCACAGCTGAGCTCACATAGCTGCAAAAAGGCCTACCATCGCCAGGCGCAGTCCAAAACAGTGCAGCTGGAGCATCAGAGGCTCACCAGAGAGGGTCATGCACCTTATAACTACAAATTGCATTTAAGAAAGCGTGTACACAGCACAAAGGCGAATGCACGCATTTTATTTAAATGATCACAACCTGAGTAGACTGAATTTCCCTAGTTTTCACCATACTGATTAATATGGTTCTTCACTGAAGCAACTCAGGCTAATCAATGATTACCTGGTTTAGACACAGCTGATGAACATTGAAGGTTTTAACACTAATCATTTAACAGTGGTTCTGTATCAATAGAAGGGCACTATTATGTGATGGAGCTACTATAGGTGGGGAGGGGGTAAGCAGAAAACAAAAAGCATCCAGGCTAAAAACACACTCTGTGGCAGAGTGCCACCCACGTCACAGCAATGACAAGAAACTACAGACAGTAGTGTCTTTATTATAAATACAGCCAAGGAAAGCTTAGACCACTTTTTTAATGGTTTGATTTTAAAATAGGTGACTTCAATGCTAGCAGCAGGTAAATGACAGCGTTAAGAGCAAAGAGAGGGAAAAAAAAAAAGCAACCTACTTGTAAGTCCAGGCACCTCCAGCCACGGTCTTCCTACAGGACCCACAGTGCCAGATACCAACAGCCCTCCTCTTCATCTTAGTCTGTAAATACAAGTTTACAGTAGAAGATTACAACTTATCCAAACATATCTTTGGAGCATTACATTTGTGTTACGTAAGCACATTAACCAGGGACGTTGTTACTGTACACTGTGCGGGTAGTCCCAGCTGGTGTCCTTACCTTGCCACAGAAAGAGCAGGTGTACTTAGCATGCTGGGAGATTTCAATTTTCTTCACCATCTTCCTCAGCGACGCGCCATAACGCGTGCCATATTTACCAACGATCCCCACCTTCTTGGTGCGCTTGGCCTGTGGACAATATGAACACACGATAAGAAAGGGCAGTAACCATGTGATTCAGTGGTTTAATACTACATACTGACATTATGGCATCACTGTTGCTACAGGAACAAGTGCTCGGAATAGCCCCATACAAATTCAGTGCACTAGTAGCAATCAACTTCGGAATACAGTGCTGCAAAATCTGAGTAGCAACAGTGAAGAAGCTGCTGTCACCATTAGCCAGCCAGCTACCCAACACAATCTTCCTCTCAAGCTAGCCGTAATGTTAACTAAACAATTTTTTGTCACTTCGAACTTATTTAACTGTGGGCACTCTACAGAAGCGCGGGGTCTAAGGAGCTAACGCCACTAGCCTGCCCGGTACTTGGAGCTCACACAGCTTAGCAATGGTGGCCGCCATTTCTGTCTTAATGGGGAATGAAAACATCGTTTATACTGATGATACAATCACCAAACGGACATAAATAAAGGTCAGGTATGGCAAAAAATGTCAACATAAAGCCTCTGAATAGGTAATTCTATCATTTATAGCACAGAAACTGTAAGATTGACAAGGATTGGGAAAGGAACAAGCTCTGCTCACCATCGTTTCAGTGGAGACGCAGGTCCAAAGAGGGATTGCTTAACGCGCAGGCGCGATTTACTCAGTCGTTCACGCTGCATTGTGGGACTTTGAGTTTTCGTGGGATGCCGGCATTACACATAAACGTAACACTTCACTTAAAATAATATTTATTTTGTAGGTTTGGCGTTATAGCTGAAATAGACAATTTAACAAAACAGCGTATTTTACAGAAAACTAGAAACGAAAGAAATTAACCCGTTACCATGGACGCTTAAGCTGACATGCGCATGCGTATTAATGTTGTAGAAAACCACATCCCTTCTGCTGAGTTGAAATGTTTGGTCAATTAGCTTGTCGTAATGCGGCTTTTGTTGTTTGTGAATATTTAGTCCACTGAAAATATTATTTATTTAAATGGAAGTTAGATGATTTGCTATGAAGCTAACACGGAAACTTGTTCTTGCTAAGGCGAAGGCCTCCGACTTGGAAAGCGTGAAAAAACTGAACTGCTGGTAAGTGCACCTATTTTAAGCATACCAATAATTTTGCTGCTCCTTTGTATTGCATAATGATCGCTGAAGCGAAAAGTTACAGTTTTCGTTGCGTCTCCCATCTGTGATAACGTTTGATTACGTCTTATTTTTGCAGGGGATGCAACCTGACTGACGTGAGTAGCAAACAGCAGCTGGACGTTAGGTTTGTTCTGACAGTGAATTTACTATTTGTACTGAATGAAGGTTGCATGGACTTATGTGTCTTTTCAGATTTCTATCTTCACTCAGATGCCCAACATTGAGGTGCTAACCCTGAGGTAGGTCTGTTTGCCGCACACATAAAACTATAAGACCGTCACTCTTGCACAGTCATTTGGGATGACCCATAACACCAGGCTGCTTTCATTCACCTGTTTGCAGCGTCAACAGTATCTCGTCTCTCTCTCCTCTGGCTGGCTGTCTGTCTCTGAGTGAACTCTACCTGAGGAGGAACATGATCCCCTCTCTCTCTGAGCTCTCTCACCTGAGACCGTTAACTCGTCTCAGAGTGCTCTGGCTGGCTGAGAATCCCTGTTGTGGAACTGATTCCACCCGGTATCGCCTCACAGTGCTGCGCTGCCTCCCTCGCCTCCAGAAACTTGATAACCAAGGTGAGTGATTAATGTTTTTGGACCACAGTACACTGTGCTTACCTCAGTTGTTAAAGCACTTTCAGTCATGGCACACACTGTTCGTTAGCAGACACTTTGGCTACTGATCTTCTAGGAAGTTGCAGTTGAAATAAATCTTACAGTAGCTATTGTTCAATGTTTGCTGTATTGCTGTGTGCAGTAGTGACAGAGGATGAGATTGCACTGGCTCTCATGGAAGGTGAAGAGGTCACAACACCCCCAGGTAGTCTCCAGAACCAGCTTTCCACCAACGGACTTCAGGATGCAGAGACAGAGAATGACCCTCTTAACTACAACATGGAAGAGACAAAGTAGGTCTTGTGGCCTGAAACAACACCTACAGATTGCAGGACATGCAGTAACTGTAAACTAATACAGACGTGTTCAGAACAAAACATGTGTGTTAATTTTTGTTTTAGCAAAATCCGAGAAGAGTTAGGAATGAAGCCTCTTCCCAGAGACAAGTTCTCCTCCCTTTCTTCTCCATCAACCAGAGAAAGCAGACCGTCAATGAAAAAGGTAGCTCCTCTCCTCAGTGTCTCCCTTGAAACCTTTGGTGGACCTTTTATGCTAATTTCCAGCTCTCTATTTTTTCTGGACTTTAGTAAAGTAGCTTTGTATGATTCGAAATCATCCTGATTTCTGGGCCTTGTTGTGGTCCCTCAGTTCATAGAATGTCTAAAACAAGCTGTTTTAGCTTCTGTCCCTTGAAGGCCACGCTCCATTTGAGCCAGCTTTCTTCTGATTGGCCGTCGCTCACAATCGCAAAATTCAAACATAGACTGTATGTAAAAGATGGATGTACCCACCATAGCTGGTTTCTGGACTATGCATTTTGAAGTCTTCACTGTAGCTTTATGGTGATGTAGATTTTTCCACCATGAGGATGGAGCTATCCGCTGATGCTCGCGAGCAGCGCTTATAAACTTTACGGGTGCAACGCACAGAAACACATAACAGCAAATTAATGTTGAGTGACAGACTAAGAAAATTGTGTAATTTACTGTACTAGCGATACTTCACAGCAGACCATATCATTTTTCAAATAATTTAAAAATGCTCCAAATGACACAAACATGATAGAAAGGTACAGTTTAGTGACTTTAACTTGCAGCGTTGAGGTATAGCAGATAGTGCCTACACCCTTAACTTAAGGCCAAATCTAAATGGGTGAGTTACTGCTGGATACTTAATTACTCTACTCCCCTAACAGTACTACTGTGTTTTGACTTTGGAGCATATGAATGGAATTATCTAAGAAAAATGGCCTGCTGTGTCCTTACTTAGCACTAACTAGCAGTTATGTATTTCTTTGTGTTGTACCCATACTGTCATGGATGCAGCTTGCTAACCAAGCTTGGTAGCATTAAATAATGACTTTACACTCCATCCTATTGGTGGAAAAAACTCAAAATGCTAATGGCCATAAAGCTAAAGTAAAGGCTTTAATACATGGGAGACCAAAAACCAGTGAGTGATACCATGGTGGATATATCCATGTTTTATATACAGTCTATCATTTAGAGTAGCCTGAGTTTTTAGATCACAGGAGTTACATGCAGATGATTATTTAAATGACTATGTCTAATGTGAGCATCCACCACTGTAGGTGTACATATGAGAGAAAACCTGGAAAAGCATAATAGATCCCTTTATAATGTGAAATTATACTCAAACCTGGAATGTCTGATTCCTAATCTGTCGGTTAACGATAAAACTGCTTTCAGACGCACACTCTCGATGCGGTTCTGCTGCTGCTGAAAGATTTGGATGAAGAGGAGCTTCGTGTTGTACACACAGCCACACAGAACAGACTTCAGATGTACACACTGGACTCAGAAATGCTTAGAGAGTCACAGCAGACACAGAAAACTGCTGAAATCCAACACTAATGTGTTTCACAGCACGCACTCAGGGCTAACAACTCACCCCCCCCTCCCTCCACATTTAACTCTAAGCTCAGGATCATAGAAGGTGCCCACTTTGTCCCGTTACCTTCTGCCTGCAATATGCATGGCATGTGATTATTTCACTTCCAGTTTTCACATTTGGGCCCATCAGCACCGTTGCTTTCTTTTTTATGTTAATAGCTGCATGCCTTACTGCTTTGTAAGAACAAAATAATGAATGTTTTGCTAAACGGAAATCTATTTCTGTAAAGAAAATAAACGATGGATTAACTCTAAATGTTGCTTTTAATTACACAAACATTTGATGTAAACGTGAATGTCACAGAGCTACAAAAAGACATGTCATCAATTTTATTTAAACTGTTCATTTAACCTGTACAGAGCCCTGGGCTCACACCTTATTCAGATGTAACTGGGCTGTTGGAAATCTGCTGGAAAAGATCTTTCATGAGTCTGAAGTCTTGTCCTCTCAGTCACCCGCCTCATTCTCCAGGAAATCAGTCAATGTGCTTGCATCCACAGCAACAATCAGGTACTCCACTCCATCTCCACCCTGAGGTGAAGCAAATAAATGTGATGAGCGCCCGAGTTTGCAGAAATCTGCTGAACGAGAGTTGGAAATTCTAAAATGAAACTCCACCTTGCGTGTCCGTATCAGTTTGTGGTCTCTGAACTCGGTCAGCTGAGTCCTCAGTGTGAGGTCGGAGTTCACCAGGAACGCCTCTCGACACCGCTGGTAGAAATCTTGGAATGACAATCCTGCACGGAGCGTGAAGTGTGATTACAAACTGTACTCCAAAACAGTGACCTAAAAAAAAAAAAAGCTGAGTGTATGCACACCTGTGTATGAAGGATTGTCTTTGTTTTCCAGCTGAAACTTTACCAGCAGTTTAAAGATTCCTCTGCAAAAAGAAAAGACAAGCGGTTGTTAAAACGCTACTTCAACAGCTTTGTACATAATAACAGGGACACTCAAAAAATCCTGAATTGAAATCAGAAATGGGAGAACAGTGACAGCAGAGACGGTGGTCGTCTTGTCTCAGCCCCAAAACAGTTAACTACCATATTCCATATAAGTAAAGATGTAATTAGTGTACTCATTGTTTTTCCTGGTTTACTGTATCCTAAACATGGATGATCTTGGTATTTGTTCAGAGCTCTGGTGGAAAGTCTTGACTGACTTGTTGAGGTCACAGTGTTTTCTAACCTTATTCAGAAATACCAAAAAGTTGCAGTGAAATAAAAGCTTTTTAAATCTTATTTTGATGCAAAGTTACCAAAGTTTTGAAGCACTTTTCAATCATATTTGACTGGTGATTCTATACGTGTAGCTTTTGCATGCATAGACTAGACACTAGTCTGTGACTACAGGTGAAAGCATCTCTTAAGCAGTTTGCACACAGAACAAATGTCTGTGAAAGGCGCAGTCACTCACATGCTGCACAGAGCATACTCCCATCTAGATAGCAACAGCCGCATGGTGAGGATAACCTTCTTTGATTTCTCAAGTACATTTAACACATTTCAGCCACTGCTACAGAAAATGCCCGTAAACCTGTGAGACTGACCAGTGCTCTGCCCAACTTGGTGATGTGCACTACAAGACCTCCAGAGGAGACTGTGCTGCCGCCACTCCTGCTAACTTTGTAGATTTCAGAGTTTCAGTACAACTCCGGGTCATATAGCCCACAGAAATACTCATGATTCTGAAGTGGTTGGATGTATTAGTGATGGACAGGAGGAGGAATACAGAGCACTACTGGATGATTTGTTGGGAGAAATCAGCTGCTTCTGAATGTGAATAAAAGATGGTGATCAACTTCAGAGGGAGGGCGACAGCTATAGGACCCGTGTTTATCCTGGGACAGGATGTTGGTGTGGTGGAGGAGTACAAGTACTTGGGTGACCAAATTAACAGGCTGAACTGGAAGACCAACACAGAGGCCGTACACAAAAAGGGGACGAGGAGGCTCTGTTTCCTAAAGAAGCTGAGATCCTTCATTGTGACAGCAAAATGATGGAGATTTTCTTTGACTCAGTTGTACTGTTCTGTGGTCTGCTGGGGGAGCAGCATCAGAGCTGTGACACCAACAGACTGAATGAACTGATCGGGAAAGCCGGCTATGTGATTGGCTGCAAACTGGATCCTTTTGAAGCTGTGGTGGTGGTGAGGAGGTCACTGAGCAAACTGTTATCCATTATGGATCATCCTGACCACCCTCTGCACCGCTTACTGGACAGGCAGCAGATCAGCTTCTGTAACAGACTGAATCAGCTCCGCTGCCACAGACAGATCCAGGAAACCTTTGATGCTGCATGCTATCACCTTCTATAATACCAACACTGTCAGGCACAGAGGCATCTGCCAGATAATACTAGTTCCCAAATATGGGATAAATAACGTATTTCTCATCTGATTTATGTCCAAGAGGCTTTTTAAATTATGGCTCTCCTTGTTCATTTAGATAGAAGATTAAAACTAACTGCACAAATTATTGCTGAAGATGTTACCAAGATAGCTGCCCAGCAGCAAGATTTCCTTCTAGAAGGTCTTTGGTGGTACCTTGCATTGGGTGTTAAGCTGCGGAGCACGTGTGTGAGGGAGGACAGAGCGAGAGCGCCAGTCTGCTGCACCAGGAGGGAGTTTTCGTATGACGTCTCCTCTGTGTAGTGCTGGAACGTCACACACTCCCACCACAGCCAGTTAAACTGGCTCTGCTTAAACTGGTCCCACACTGAGAGCAAACGGGAAATATTCAGAACAGACTTCAAAAGAATCGTCGCCTCAGTGCAAATGTTTCATGAACACCCACCCAGTGGAGCGCTAATGTGGTCTAAAGAAGCCACCAAGTGCAGGTTGGGCAGGGATGCCAGCTGCCCCAGTGCACTCTGGGTCTTTTCTCCTCGCAGCATGGGTCCGTCAATATTATGGATGAGCAGGTACACGTGTAGATCTGGACCTGTGAGAACATAAGTGTAAAACATGCAGTATACACACACAGGACCGGGACGTACATGAGTTTGATGGACTTACTGTCTTTTAAAGTCTGAGAGATGAACTGGATCTGGTCTGACGGAGCTCGGAAACTTCCCTGGTGATCCAGAACTTCACACGTCAGGGCATTTAATATCTGAGAGAGCAGCACATTTTCACAGGCAGGGATACAATTTTTGGTGTTGGCTGCTTTTATCAATAAGCTGTAATATTTAATAAAGCATCTTTAGTCAAAGTTTTCGCGCGTGTGTGTATACTGACCGACTTAAGAGTGATGGAAGGGAAAAATCCATTAACCACGAGGTGAATTTCTTGAGACAGATGAGACACTCGGAAGTCTTCCAGCAGAGCTTTTTTGCTTCCCAAACCGTAGACCAGCACACTGAATCCCAGCCTACACACAAAGAGCCACAGACACTTTGTACTCCTCTTAAAACACCATAAAAATTCATCCAACTAAGAGTAACCTCGCTTACTGTAACTGTAACATCCATTTGCTAAAGTGCTTCTGGTGTTTGCTGTGCAGCTGCTGGATCTCTTTCGAGTAGCAGGATGGTTTTCCCTCCAAAAGCCGGACCAACGTCTCCTGCGAAAACAAAATGAAGATAGATTCAACCTAAATCTATTAGGAAAGCAGCTCGTTTGCAAGGTTTCCAATAAATGCAGTTAAAAAACAAACCCTGTCGAGTTTAGGGGTGTGCAAACGCTCGAGAGTTCGGTCTGATGTCAACACTTTTGAGCTGCCATGAGCTTCAAAATACTCCTCAACCATACTGGGCTGGTTCAGAGGTTCGGGCGCGCTCTTGCTCTTCTTGGCGGGAGTCTTGTAGAGAGCTGCTGATAAACCTTTACTGGGAGTTCTTGGGATCTTCACATTCTCTTTGTCCTCTTTCTTTCCTTTCTGCTCCTCCTCCAGCTCATCTTCATCGTCCTCTTCACCCGAATCAGAGGGCGACAGCTCACTGTCGCTGTCCGACCGCAGGCTCGGCGCTAAAAAAGGCCCAAAACATTTAGATTAGAGCAAAGGTGAATTTTCACCCAGAGTGAATTTAATTATTAGTCAGACTCACTTATTATTCTCTTCCTGAGCCTGTGTGGTGTTGTGGAGACAAACTGGACCTTTTTACTCTGTCATTGAATAAAATAAAATTAAGTGAAATTCCCGCAATATAAAAAAAAAGTTGTCATCAGAAGCTGCTGAGTCTGGACTTAAAGAAGTCATAGATCTTGTTGTCTCACCCTCTGTGGTGTCCTGCTTTCACCTCTGTGGTCTGAAAGAGAAGTTGAGAACAGACTTAACTGTGTGAAAATGTTACACGGGTTAAAAACAAGGCGGAGAACGTTTACTGTACTCACTCCGCCTCGTTCGAGTCGGGGTAGAGGGTTCGAAGCTCACGCTTTTTCCAGGAGTCCGAGCCAACTCACTCGCTGTGTGTGGAAGCACAAAAGCAAAGTGTGTAACCCTAAATTAGCATAATGCAGAAGGTATATAATGTTTGAGTATCTATGTGAGAAGAGACCGGAGGCTCTCACCGGTCTGAGCCATGCTGTGGCCGCGTTTAACTTTCTGAAAGGTAAAGATGGAGGATCCAGCCACTCTTGACAAACCGTCTTCATCTTCTGTAAAGCCAAGAAAAAAAAAAGATGTTACAGAAGTGCTAAATTAATAACACCAGCAAACACGATGGCTTTGTGTTAATTCAAGAAATGCAAGGAGGTACATAAACACACTATATTGATATGATGTTAATCTACAGTATAGCCTGCACAATAACAGATTTTTGGGGCGGATGCCAATAACGATTTTAGGAAATCGTTATATGAACAGCTGCAACGTTGACTCTGCTACATGCGCTGCATACAGAGTGCTGAAAGGTTTGTAAACAAAGGAAAACTATTGCCGTCTGCGCTGTATCGTGTTAGAAAAAGATTTTTAAAACCATGCAGACAACATATACGTCAACATCGATAGAAGTGTGATAGGCAGAGGCTGAACAAAATCTTACACGCTCAGCACAATGGAGTGAAATTCAGCTGTACAAAACCTCACAGTCCCTGTCATAATCAAAAAGCTGGACTCACGCAACACGTGACATTTGCACCTGCATGAGGATTTTAGCCAATCTCTCATCAATTTGAATTTATGCTGGTGGTGCTCTTTACCAGCACTTCCCAAACGCCACATTTGCACTGGCTTTATACTGTGTAACGAATCATTATAGCTCAGTCAACATGTGCCTGTGTGTTGTAGAATTTAGCTGGTTCAATCCACAAAGAGCAGTGAAGCTCAGTCAGCAGCACAGGTCAGCTGATCAGAGCCTGTCTGCAAAGAAAACAAACCTACTGTGGCTCAACTTGGAAGTTATATGGAGGCAGGTCATTGCCCCTGCTCGGCACTCACCTTCTGCGTTATCTGCTCCTAAAGCTTGGACATAATTCTGCTCATCGTGGACTCCATTTTCATCCTCGTCATGATCCGCATCCTCTCTGCATCCCCGTCGTCCAGCCGGGCTCTTAAACTTTACCATCTTCTGAACAGACCCGGCGATGCTCTGCACATCTAACGGAGTTAATTACAACACGGACAGCAGAAAGTTAGTGAGACCCACAAGTACTCATACAAACTAACATATTCCTGCAGGAGCAAAGCGTCCATACCCTCCTGTTTGTCCACGATGTGCTCCACAACATCTCCATCCCCGATGAACTTCACCTCCAACACACTCATGGCTGAAGATTAAAACAGCATACAGTGTGACGGTAGTTAACACATGCTCAGCTTTTCAAAGGTGTAAATGCTAACGATGGTTTTCATTCAGTGTGGGTCTGTGGTGTTAGCTGACACTGTGGAGCGGCCATTCTCATACAGAGTAAAGCAGCCCTGCTGACAATAAGCCGCTACTGGCTGAATGTGAAAGCGGAGCAGAAATAAAACGAGCGCGATAAAGCGGGATAACTTACTTTACAGCGTCAGGACTGCCACACAAAAATGTAAACAGGACTTTCACAGACTGACAGTTCAGCAGTGTGCTACTGCGACAAGTTCCCGCGCCATCCTGCTGAAGTTTTTAAACCACGTGACAAGTGAAAGGTCATTCAGTGGCCAATTGGAACCCTGCTTTTCTCTAGGACCACATTTCCCAAGATCCACTTCACACAACAGAAGTTACTTTCATACAGACCGTGGCCTGAACACTAAAGAGAACGGTAATATAGATTATTAGTAATGCAATGTGAATTATATATTTTCTGTATTATTTTAAAAAACATCACAATATGTATATTTTTAATGTGTCTGTTTAAACTATGGTAAGATATGCATCTATAAATAGATCACTCTTAAAGAGAACATTAAAATAGACCAAGAATAATTTTATTCAGTTAGAAAAAAATAAATCACAAAAGTTTATGGTGGTAAATCAAAGATCATTTATTAACAATGGCATTAATAGCCTGTTTCTCATGCTTCACCATTAATTCCACTGTTTATATGTACATCTTGCAGTTACCTCCATGTTTGCCCCAAAATTAATCTAAGCACAAAAAAGCTAGGAAGTGAAAAAGTGAAATCACTGTGCAAAACATAACAATGAATTTTCAAAAGATGATATTAGTGAAAGAGGGTTTCTGTTAAAGTACAGAACCTCTGAGGCTCACAGTAAGATGATTTTCATTAATGATGTGTTTTACTATCAAGCTGGTACGTCTCGCTAATAAATGAAGGAATCTCTGTGCGCCACAAAAATTCTTCTGATCCACTTTTCATTTGCTGAGTGCACCGCAACATTTCCATTGTCACTGTAAAAAGAAACACGAGGGAATAGCTATGCCAGTAATAACAAGTGTAAATAATTTGGAATGAGATTATATATGTTTCTTCTGCTCCAGAGGGACAGGAAAGAGCAAAGGTACAGTAAATGTCCTCCAACTCTTCACCACCCGCGAGTGGGTGTCCACTTCCCCACCAGACGACCCTCAGAGTGTACATGGTACACAGGGTGCATCACTGCTGTTGCACATGACTGCAGAACAAAAAGGGATAGTCAGACAAGTGGAACATGATACAATAAAACTGACATGTCATAAAGCTTTGCTATAAATTAAGCAGTACTAACATGGTAGGGGATCAGTGTGAGCAGAGAGCCCAGGGGGTACTTGCTGTAGTCCAGCTGTCCTGAGATGGCCTCCACTCTTCCATGCTCCTGAGTCATAGACAACAACCTGAAGAGAAACACTTATCAGAGCTTCAGTCACACATAAGTTCATTACTGAGATTAATGAAGAACGTAACCGGCGTTACTTGAGGTTTGGATGCCCCTCAATCACAGCGTATCCAGTGGGAAGTTTTCCAGCTCCATCCAAACTGAGGGAGACAAGCCAGAGCAGGTGAAAGGTTAAGTCAAATGGTTCTACCAAAACAGAGCTCACAATGAACTTAGCAGGGGTGAGAAAAAAAAATAGAGGGAAAGTATTAGCTCCAGTTGAATGCTGTTGAACCACATTATCTAACCCACCTGATTCCAGCCCACCCACAGTCAATCAGGAGCTGATTCCTGTGTGGACAATGACCGATGACCCTTGTAAGAACCCTCACAGCCACGTCCTCCAGACAGCATGAGCCAATCATAGACTGCTGGACATCTACACCCCACAAAAATACATTTTATTCTGTGATGCCTTTATACAGTTTTTAAACCTCTGCTCCAAACAGGCTGTTTCAGTGCCTGTAGCTTTAAATGTAAATGAGATGCTATTTGTCTGGTCCTGATCCCAAACATATGGCAAGTTAATAAAAATAAATAGCAGCTACGTGTTGTGAATTTGAGAGCACAGTTCTGTTAATGCCGGGGACACTGCCTTTACTATTTTTATAGGCACCGGGCCCATTCAGCTGCACCCTTCCCATTTGATGTAAAGTCAAAGGAGAATTTACTGGCTCTGCAGACACACTGGGGATATCCGAATATACACTATATTGCCAAAAGTATTCCCTCACCCATCCAAATAATTGAATTCAGGTGTTCCAATCACAACCTCACAAATGTGCTTCTGGAAGAATGGTTAAAAATTCTTATAAACACTCCTAAACCTTGTGGAAAGCCTTCCCAGAAGAGTTGAAGCTGTTACAGCTGCAAAGGGTGGGCCGACATATTAAACCCTATGGATTAAGAATGGGATGTTACTCAAGTTCATATGTGTGTGAAGGCAGATGAGCGAATACTTTGGCAGTATAGTGTACTCAACAAACCACGAACAAGTGGACATTACACAGACAATGCACCGCTAAGTCTACATGTACACACCATAGAAGACGTAGTTTCCAGGATGCACCTCGCTCAGCTGTGCCATGTCTTTGACTGGATGACTACAGGAAGGGGTGGATCCAATGCTGGACTTACAGGTGATGCCAACAGCTTTCAGTCTGTCACAAAAAAAAAGAAGTTAATGCAGAACTGCTCCCCAGTGGCCATTTGCGGTGGCTCCAAAAGAGAGTCAATCCCACCCATGAGAAGATGCTCAGATTTAAAGCAGAAATAAACATGTTTACAGCCTGATAAAAAAAGATGGTTCGGTCTCTATAGCCAACTTTCCTGCTTGTGATACAAGGTGTGACTGTCTGATAAATAACATCTCCTTCTTTGTAGCTAATTGTACCGAGAGGTTGTTTTATTTATGTTACTTACTTCCAAGGTTTCAGTGTTCGCGTATGTTGCTAACAAAGCGAGTCAGCATTACCTTATAACTTAGTGCTCACTTTTGGCTCCATAAATCAAACATGGCAACCCCCCCCCCCAAATTCCAAACTCAAGGCTTCAACAGTTAAATTCATAAAGCAGTAGGTGACATTATGGTGGATATGTTCATTTTTATATACAATATTTTGATTCATCAGAGCTTCATCAAAAACAGCATCCTGTCGCTTCTGGAAAAACAAGTGCACTTTGTAGATAAAACAGATTGCAGGGTGCTAATGCTACATTTATCTTTGTTAGTCTCTGTGGCAGGTTCGATATGACAGCCTGCACATGCAACTGTTTTCTTACTGTTGTGTTTTTTTACAGCTCTCGTCTTACTTTTCCACAAACTGCAGAATCAGTTTGGTGGTTTCCTGAGCAACAGCATGTATTTGCTCAACTCCGGTGCAGTAATAGGTGTTCCCACAGTGGGCGTACACTCCTGTAAGTTCCACGCCCTCCGTCTTAGCGATGGCTTCAGCCAGTGCAAGCGCCCCTGGCTCTGAGTGCAGGACACCAGCTGTAGCAAAGAGCGAACACATGATCAAAACTCGTGTTGTCAAAGAGGCATCGCACGCAAAGTGTTCAAGTGTAGCTCAGAAGTTTATGATTAAATGGATCGCAGTTTCCCAGCATGTTTACCTCTCCCATTGCCGCAGTCGAGTTTCAGCCACACGTGCCACTGCCGACCGTCTCTCAGCGGCCTCTTTCTGAGCTGCTCCAGGGCATCAGGATGGTCCAATAAAATTTGGAAGAGTTCCAGTCTCTCTGCCAGGGCTGCACAACGCTCTACCTAAAGAGACGCACAGACAAACATTAGGAATGGCACCTCATCAGACAGTAAAGAGGAAACGTCACAGCAGGCTCAGTTATTAATGCTTTTAGGGTTTTTTTTTTTAAAATCACATTTTTTCTCATTAATTTACTACATTAATCTCAAAACTTCCACACCCCTCCACCACCTCACTATTTTTTTATTATTTTAAATTAACAAAATGACCCTCACACACTTTCATACATGGCAGTAACAGCACAAGATTAATCAGTATTATTAAGCAGTACATGTGGTTCTCTGGCTCTGTGAGAGATGCTGTTATTCTTTCTATGAATGTTTCCCAGTTTTTCCCAATTCAGTATTGAGTATTGAATGGAATTCCAACTGTCAGACAATGTAAAAGAGAACACAGAAACATTTAAAGTGCGAGCTGAGAGAACCTTATCGAAGGGAAGAGAATATGCGTAGAGGATGTCATCATATCCATGGTCAGCGTAGAAACAGGCCTCTGCCAGGGTGGAAACCACTATGCACCTCCGTGATCCACCCGTCATGATGTCAGCACACTCGCTAAACACAGAGAGCTCATCAGTATCCTGTACACACAGGAAGACTGTAAGCATGTACTGTGTGTGTGTGTGTATGTGTCTATGAATCCATACAGGGTTTTATGGGTCTTCATGTGCGGTCGAAGCTGGACTCCCAGTTTCTGGCAGCGCTCGATCATCCTCTGGGCATTCCTCTTCACTTTGTCCACGTCCACCACAAAAGCAGGGGTACACAGAGCTGAGAGGGGCTCTCCCTCCATGCTGGCAACACTGGAGTACACACACACACACACACATATATAGATACTTCTCATGCAGTTAAATTCTCTTGCATGATTGGCTCAACTTCTCCGACACCGACAGTTATATTCATAACCAAATGCCATACATGCACAAATCAGCACGTAAACCTTCTTTTTACACTTGGGTGTGGTTTTACAACGTCTCAGGTTATGTAATGTAGCGCCCTTTAAACTTTAACTAAGCAGCCAATTTACAAATGTGCAGAAATTCATCAAACTGCATAACGAATCCAATTCGGTGCTTAAACTTTACTTTATATATTTGTTTTTAGGCATGATATAGGACTCCCGACAATGTTACCATGCATCCTAGTCCGCACAATCGAGCTTTGAAAACAGTAACGGTGAATACCAGCACGCTAACATACATTTAAAAACAGCAAAAATAATACAGACAAATGCAATATAAACCATATTTCACCTTCTGAAAACTGAGTGACTCTACTTTCTCACCGACATGGAAAACCTGCAGGATTCTGATCACATTACTACGGCGTCCTTGAGCAGTCAAAAACCTTAACAGGTGTTACGTCGAGTCGCGTTTCCCCATCGCCGCTCAGCTCCGCGCCGCCCACGCGGCAAAAAAAACTATGGCAAGCCGATCAGGTCTTGTGCGAAATTCTGTGAAAATCTGTTCCCCCTGTGTCGGGAGCGCGCACTGCAGACAGAGAGGCGGATCCGACAGTCTTCACGGCGCTTCTATGAGAGATTTCTCGGTTAAACGACTCCACAAAATCATGTC
>JAVDPK010003048.1:0-18790 GCA_034780415.1 Cichlasoma orientale | reverse complement strand
TTTTTAAGCCTGTCATGTCTGGCAGTTTTTGCAAGCAGAATAGTGATCTGAGTGCACTATTGTGCCAAACATATTTACGAAAAGCAAACTCATACGTAAAGAAATGAATAAGCTAAAGAAATGTATCATTTTGTGATGGCTCAAACATGGAGCCCAAACTCTGCCTCATGGACGAGCTCCTGGATTTTAATTCTTATCCATGATTGCTCTGGTGGAGTCAGTGTCAATCAACCGAGTCTGAGTTTACAGAGTCCAGAGGTCCCTCTAAGCCAGATGCTAACTGACAGCAGCTGGACATGATTCATTGTCATGTAGAGATGAGCTGATGAGCTGATCCTCACAGCTGAGAAGAGAAGAGCTGTGAGGAATGAATACTGTTCTCATGAACTATAAATGAAATGTGTTGTTGTTATCATTATTATTATTCATGACAAACAGCAGAAATTTTGTGCTGCTGTTGCAGTCACACTGAAACACAAACTACATTTCTTTCAGGGAATACATGCTCCACGGTGACCCTGCTGCTTTATAACTAACAAGAAAAAAAAAATCTGTAATCAGTTAAAGCCCGTTGCATGAAGCCACCTCTGTTTATTTCAGCATGAAAACCTGCACATCCAGGCTCTTCAATGCTGAGCTCTGTGAGTTCAAAGTTTAGACTCTGCTGCACTAGTGTCAACACAACCTCATGACCACTAGATGGTAGCAAAGTCAAGATCACAGCTTTTGTGCTGCATCAGGTTTTGTCACCGCACATCTTATTTTATAGAACACGGGTCATGTTAAAAATGACAGCAGAAGCTGAATTTTAAAATGATGAAAAAAAAAAGTTTTTTGGTATGAAAATTGAATCAAACCAGAAAGGAGTTATATTATATTATCTTTATTATGTTGTCTTGATCTTTATTTGTCTTTCTGAACTGGACTGGAAACTGTGGAAGGGTGAGAATATTTCTTAGAGCTGTCACATTGGCAAGCATTGCATCATGCAGCAATCATACTCATATGCCTATATTAGGGCTGATATCAGGGCTTAACGAAGTTATTTTTTAATGTACTTTTGACCATGTATAAGTATTCCTGTTGAAGAATCTTATCATACTTATTATTATATGGTATATAATGTGCATTGTCTCATCATGCTAAACATTCCTTTCCTCAGTATTTTTACAAGCCCTCTGTTACACCATCCATACCAAGCAAATCTGACTATGACCAAGTGTGTTTTATAGTCTATGTTGTATGAATATATTTAATATATATATTCAAGGAGAAAATAGTTCTATTTCAGACCTAATGGAATTATGGGAGTGTGCTTATCTGACTACACCTGTGCAAATTTGTGACTTGCAGGCACAAAGTACACAGCAGACACGCACCCTGGAATGAGCTTGCTTGAGTTGCTTTCACCTTTGCAGGACATATCTCCATGTCATGCCATGAGTATCCATTTATCTGTTCTTTACTCTTCATCTCAAAGGGATGCTCTGTGAAATTCTTATAACAGCAATCTAAGCTAAACATCTAATAAGATTTTATGGATGTAAAGTCTGTTGACCCCTTTGTAATTTATAAACTCCATCCATCCATCCATCCATCCATCCATCCATCCATCCATCCATCCATCCATCCATCCATCCATCTTCTTCTGCTTTTCTGGGGCCAGGTTGCGGGGGCAGCAGCCTAAGCATAAAAGCCCAGACCTCCCTCTCCCCAGCCATATCGGGCAGGCCGTTCCTCCCAATCACGCCCCTCCAGGTCTCACTGTCATTGCCCACGAAAACTCAGACGTACAGGCATCAAGCCGGGGGATACAAGAATACCCACCCCTGCTTGCAGCCTCTCACCGAGGGCAACAAAGTCCAGCCCCTCTCCAGGAGAGGTTCCAGAGTCCAGGCCATGTGTTGAGGTGAGCCCCACTATATCTAACCGGTATCTCTCGACCTCACGCACTAGCTCAGGCTCCTTCCTCACCAGAGAGGTGACATTTCATGTCCCAATAGCCAGTCTTGATAGCCTGGGATCGGTCCGCCAGGGCCTCCGCCCTTGGCCACCACCCGACACACACTGCACCCGACCCTTATAACGCCTGCTGCGGGTGGTGGGGTGCAAAATATAAATTTAGCAAAATGTTTTGCAAACAGAGAGAAATTTTTAAAGCCAAAGTTGTTGTAACACAGTTGTTTCAACATACATGCACCTTTAGATGTTACTGTAATGAGATTTTTCTAAACTCTTATATTTTCAGGTATCCTTAATATCTATAATTGTCTTTTTTTTTTTTTTTTAAAGATATCTAGTCTTGAAACACTGGGGGTGGAAACAGCTGTTATGTCGTTCGACTGTCAAAAGACCAACATAGCAACAATCGTGGGTCACCACAACCTCACGGGGACGGCACCCACTGGGGTTTAAATACTTGGGTCTCTCCACCTTCTGGTTTGAGAACTGAAGAAGCCTTTCGGATGAGAGGTGAAGCATCTTCCAGTCGCCTTTTTTCAAGCTCCAGAGACTACTATGACCTGGATGGCTGAGAACCTACGCAGACTGAAAGAGATGAAATTCTTCAGTGGGTGATGATGTCACCACTCTAAAAGCTTCCAATACACACCAATGCAAATTTCAGAAACTGTGAACTTGAAAGTTCATCAAGCTTAAATGGTCACTGAAAACCGCAAAAGGTGTCAGTGTGTTTGGAACAGTGACAAACGTAGTGCAGACTGATGTAATGAAATACAGTCACGGGAGAAGCATTTACACAAAAAAAGAAAGAAGCATATCTTACACACCTGGCAACCACACGTTAATCTCCATTTCACTGCACACTCAGAAACGACATATGGAGGGACGCTAAGTTGCTTTAACTAAATAAATATTTATGCTGACATATTTTTAAAATGGCATTTCCAGGCTCGCTGTTGCCTGCAGTGCACGGACAATTCACCAGACAGCAGAGTTTTTCCTTTTTTAGAAATGTCGCCTGTTGAAATACAGTTTCATTTATTGATATTCATGAGAAGTTTCAGAAGCTCGTGTGTCAAACACAGCTGCCTCCTGCACAGCCAGGAGCAGACTTTGGAACTGTTTCTTTAAAGATATCTGGTCATTTGCTTGTGCAGTATTCTTTATTTTTTCCATTTAGTTAAATTAACTGGCCCGACATAGACGCAAGCAAATGAATCAAGCACGCACGCCCAGTTTGACTTTTGAGACTTAACTCTTTATCCAGCTTTCTGTATCCAGCTTAGTTTAAAAAGCATTAAAACAGGTCGCCGGTGTCAGTTTAGGGCTGTCACAATGGTAGTTTCACCTCATATATATTGTGGGGGGAAAAAATCACCATAATGATATTATTGAATACTATGTGTATATATATATATATATATATATATATATAGAGAGAGAGAGAGAGAGAGAGAGAGAGAGAGTTGTAGTCAAATTAATCTTCAAATCTAACTGTACAAAAACAATAATGACAGTTATGCATTTATTTTACAATATTAACTGCATTATTGACATGACATTGATACTTTCCTTTTAAATATTATAGTAATAGTCAGTACCACTGTGGTGACCTCCTTGCAAATAAGGGAGAAGAAGAAGAGGTCAGCGTATTGACTGCCTGGTGTAGTGGCAGTGACACATTCACTTTACAGGCAAAAGATCTCCGGTTTGATTCTGGGAGGAGACACAAACCCAGGCAGGCTCAGGGAGGAATCCTAGTGGCAGTCCCCACATCCAGATCAGGAACTGCATCTGAACTTTAAAGACTGCAAAATCTGACTGATCTATTCACACCAGTGCGGACCCTTCTTCTCTCCCCTTTCTCTCTCTTTCTGTTTATTTTTAGGGACCTTGTGGAGCCCGTCTTGTAGTGTTGCATCTGCATTGGATCAGTGGAAAAAAATATAATCTGCTGTATGGTTCCAGAGAGTTATGACCATGAAACATACAAAGCAAACTGAATTCCACGTAGTTTATTGGTTTGAATCACTATCCAGCAGATGGAAGCAAGCTGACTACCAGGTGCTGCGTGAGGCTGAGGAAATTTGCTTTTGGTATCAAAGAAATTACAGACAGGCTGGCAAACACAACAGACAGTGTTGGGGTCACAACGATAGGCTTTATTTGGAAGTCACGTTTACAGATTTGGTTAATTTATGTTCGTGTTAATGAATGTGTAATTAACTACAGCACGTGTGTGCGTCTGTGTGTGCGCGTGTGGGATTCTTTTGTGTGGGATTCGTGTGTGAAACATGTCAACATGTTTTTTATGCCCTGATCAAACTACAACTACAGCATAACATGAAGTAAAAAACATTTTCAGAACCAAACAGATGGCTTCGTCCCTGTTTTTCTACTTTAGCACCTTTTAAAGGAAAAACTGACTTGATGAGAAAGGACTGTGTGTGTGTGTGTGTGTGTGTGTGTGTGTGTGTGTGCATGCGTGCATCTGTGTGTGCTAGTGTGTGTGCGTGTGTGTGTGAGACACAGAGAAAAACACTTGTTTCAGCAAGCTAAAAAAAACTCAATGCAAAATAAAGCCTAAAGTCAGAGTGGTAAACATTCAGTAATCATATACGTCTCCTCTGGGAGGGTCTTTGGCTGGAAGTGCAGACTGTAGATCTGAAATGAACTGTGATACAAATGATACTGCATGTCTTTGTGTGTGTGCTTGCATGTGTGTGTTGGTCCTGTGTAGACTGTTTTGCTTTTTATAAAGGAATTTTCACCCATAATGACAGGATAAGTAGCCCTCTCAGTGCCTTACATCCAGTAATGATAATGACCACAGAGGTGTGATTGGGGCCTGTGAGGGTGTGTTTACATGTACGCTGAAGGAGCTGCTCCTTCTTTCCTCCCAATGAATTCTCGCTCTAGCTTTACAGTTCCTCACTAGCATATCCAGCGGATGAAGCGCTCAAAGAACGCGGCTTTGTTCAGCATGGTGTAGTCGCTCCCTCGAAAGATGGCTGACGTGTCCCCGAGCGCCACCTTCTTTAGCACCTCTTCATCGGTGTCGCTCCCCATGGCGATCACCGTGGGAACGCCTTCCGCTCTCTTCATGGCACTCACACCTTCATCCAGCTGCTCTCTGGCTGTGACGCCGTCAGTGATGAAAATGAAGGCCACCTCAGCATTGCGGCGTGACAGGCGGCTGTTAACCTACAAATGCAACGTTAAAAAGAAATGGAGTAAAAAAAAATCTGAAAATTTATCTGTGACAGTTACACAAATTGAAGACATTAGCTTGACAATGATTGGGTGGTAACCGTTCACCTTGAGTTACATGAGAAGAATATGAAAATTACGCATTATCAGGGATGAGCATATTTACAGTTACAAGTGGGTGCTGACTGCTAGGTGTCACCTGAACCAGCTGAAATCGGTGATCTGGACTTCTCAAAATGTGTTTATGGTCTTGGTGCCTTTTGGAGCATTTTTAACAATAACAAAAAAAATATGCCCTGAATATGGAAATCAGTAAATTGTATATATTTGTTATACCTTAAACACCAGATTGTTGACAGCATAGATGATAGCGCTGCCCAGAGCAGAGGAGGAATCCATGTAGGAGACACCTGCCAGTGAATCGGAGATCACCGTGAGGTTATGCGTCAGTGGGAACTCCACCTTCTGCTCCGAAGGGCTGCCGTACTGCAGCAAAGCCAAGCGGGCATTCTTCTCGTCAGTCTCGCTGCTGGCCAGGACGAGGCGGCGAGCCACGTTCTCAATGAACTCCTTGGCCCTGCGGTGGTTCTCCAGTCCCATCCTCTCAGAACCATCCAACAGGAACACCACATCCACCGGCCGCTGAACGCAAGCAGCCACAGCGGGCTCTGGAACAGACACATACATACATAACAGGGTGTTCGGTGAACTACAGCTGGAAAACAGATGCTCAAGAATCAAAGCCAGCAAAAAAAAAAATAATTAAAAAATACAATAACATGCTGTATTTCCATGCGTGCCACTTGCAGTCCGGCTCTTTGATTTCTTCTAAACCTTCTCAGATCACGACTGGCCTCATCAATAAACCACTGTTTTAGTTTGCTTGCTTAGTTTATTCTCTTTAGACAATTTAAAAACATGAATACATCCCAGCTTATAGAAATAAAAGAAGAATGTGAACAAAGTTCACATCAGCAAGTTGCAGTCACAGAGCTGACACAATAACATGACATTTGGTTGAAGCCACTCTGTGGTCATTTTTCCTCCAGTCATTCTACAAGTCAAGCCACATGCAAAAAAAAACATGCACCAGTCAAGGGCACAACATACAATAGTTCCTTCATAGTCTGAGCCAATTCATTTAACCAAACATGAACGTACGCCATCCCCTGACTCACATACAGTATGCTGTGATATGTATAAAACCAGATATTTTCCACATGTAACAGCCTTTCACCATTATGATTCATTCACAGGGAAAAAAATAAGTCAAGGCCGTAACCATGGATATGTGCAAAACAGCAAAAAAAAAAAATGCCATCAGAGTGATTCAGCGAGCTCGTGATTCACAGTGGAAATGAGGTTCAATCAAAGAGCCACTGTAAAGGAGTAACAGCAATGGCTCTACAGACAAATTGGCCTCCAACAAATGCGTGACATCCACTTTCCAATTCAATGGAAAATGTTCTGGAAGAACAGATATGTACAGACATACTTCTCTGAATGACTGTGCCATATATATATATATATATATATATAAAATATATTTTAAATGCAGAAATGTTCTATAGTCTGAGGCCAAAGAGTATCACAAATCCACATTTTGACTTTTGGCTAATTGTTATAAGTCACTTCACAAAAAGGGTGCTAAAAGTTCAGCTTCATATCATGCAATTCAGCCCAGGTGTATATTTCACCTGCAAGGTTTTTAAAAAATGCCCCCAGTTTCAATAAATTCTATTCTTTGTCCAGCAGTAAGCTTATTAGTCAACAGCATCCACAATGGCGAGGTAGCATGGTTAGCATATTAGCATTAGCAAAGTCCTATAGCTTTCTCTGGGTCTCCCATAATGTTTCCATAGACATATTTGAAGGACTTGATGAACAGCTGGGTCCACTCCTGCCTGTCCACTCCTTGGGCGAGTTTGGCTCTCTGGGCTGTGTACGCCATAGTTGCCACACCAGTCCCATACTGTTGCTCAACACTCAGGCCGTTCAGCAGTCTGGTCACATCCTCCAAAGAGGTGGGGACCACTGAGGGGGTGCCAGCCTCAGGCAGTAGCTTCCAGGGGTTTGGGGCTTGCCCCACAGAGATGCCCCCTCCTGCAACAAGTGGGCGGAATAACATTGTGGACGGTGTCCCACAGACACGAGGCACCAGCATGCCGGCGGTACACCGAGTTGCATGAAATTGTTTGATTGAGCCCAAAAAATGTATTCGTACCAAAATAAAGGAGGTGCAACAATGCAACAATGGTTTAGCCCAATGTGACTTAAATGTAGTTTAACAGGGCAGTATGCTTCAAAAAAATCTAACACAAGTCTTGTCAGAAGACAAATCTACAGGTCTGTTCTAAACGGCCACCTTTGAATGTGGGTGCTTTCAATTCAAAGTGAGATGCAGGGTGATTCATATGAGTGGGTAAAAGTTGTTATGTTGTTGCCCTTCGATGTATACCCAAAAGAACGGAAGAAGTTTGAATAAGTCAAAAGAAAAATTGTGACAAGCACTTTATTTGAAGCATAGTGACCTTTAATAAAGCTGTGAACCCAGCCTGAATGCTAAAACAGCAAGTGAAGTTTTACAAAAGGGCCCTAAGATGATAAAACTCTTACCTGATTTACAAGGCAGGTCAGGGCATACAATGAAAGGATCTAAAACAAAGGCAGAGAAAATGTCAGAGAAAAACCACAAAGAACAAGACCGATTAGTCCACTAGATGCTGCACATAACGCATAATCATGTGAGTTTACCTGGGCAGAGCACAGTCTCAATCTTGTCAATGAACTCCTCCGCCACTAGGTCCGCAAAGCGTCTCATGCCCATTACTTTACCATCCCTCTGGCAGGCGATGCTCTTCAGACTCTCATTCTCCTCGGTCTGCTCGAACATGTCTCCGATACCAATGGCGCTCACATCGACACTGGGATCACTGCTCACATGCACCAGCGCACACAAACACAAGAAACGAGATAAACATGATCCTCTTCACACCCCCCCCCCACCCCCAAATCTCAAAATACAGTCCCAGCAGCACCTGCAGAGGTAGGTGAGCAAATCCTCGTCATCCCTGGGGTCGAATCGTCCGTCAGTGATGACGACAACGGTGACGTTGGCTTTGGCTCTGCGGCTGTCTCTGATCAGGTTGTCGTAGGCGTACTTCAGAGCGGATGGAGTGAACGTGCCTCCTGCGATCCACTCTAAGCGCTTTACTGCATCCTGAACAGTGGAGGTGACAGTGTGAGAGTGATTTGCCGCGGTGTATAAATGTGAGATCACCACTGAGCGCAGACGCAGAAGAAATGGTTTCTATTATTTTTACAAAGCTTTTTCAGCTCATCTGTCGACAGGCCTTGCTCTAGGAAGGCTAATATACAGCGCTGAGGTTAAATTAGAGACTCTAATGTGACCCACTGCTTTGTGGAATCCCTTTTTGTCGGTCGCTGCCTTGGTGTTTTGAAACGAAACAAACAATGGGATGGAGCTCACTGAGAAACCAAGCACTGTACCTTGATTATGGTTACAAAAGTTACAGGAACTTGCAGATCAGAAAGGTACCATCCCTTAATTATACCCTACTTTATTTTCAAATAGTGTAACCATAACTTACAAAATGGGTGTTTCGGCCATTTATCACAATACACCCTCAGCCGGGGCACGCCCACCTCAGGCTGATCAGACCTGGGTGTGTGTCATCTGGGGTGGTCTTTTAGTTCTCCACACTGTCTCCTTTCTTTTCAGCCACAGCCAGTGAATGCAGCTGTGGCCAAACACTTTGGCATAGGCCAAACACTGATTGTGCCTCCAGGTATATCTTCCCTGAGTCAGACTGAATTTACAACCCACCAGAATGTGTTTGAGGGTTGCTGGGGCTCCACAGAGTGGACATGCTGGATCCTCTCCAATCCAAAGATGTAAATTTGCTGGCCTGACGATAAAACTTAGCCTATTGGACTCCATGTTCCACATTTCGCACCAAGAGATTTTCTTTCTCTCAATGCCCTCCCACCTCATCCACTGGCCTTGCTGAACTTGGGAGACTGCTTTGGCACACCTGGCTATTTCTTCTTGGTGTCGTACTTCTGCTACCACCATACGTCGTCGTTCAGTTAGTGTGGCCGTTTGCCATCTGGGTTTTGTTCTTCCTAAACCTAGACCTCCTCTGCTATACTGAAAATGACCCACTATATCCCGGTGCCTGAGGGCAGCTGGTATACAATATGGATGAAACCTCTGGGTCTGAAAGTGCAGCTGGTGAGAAGATGTCCTGCACTTCTTGCATTCTTTCTAATGTCCAGCAGGGGGCAACTCTTCTAAGCCTTGACTGTGGACAAGTCTGAGAAAATCACCATACTTTGTATTTGATTTATGATCTCAGTAAAAACTTTCTATATTAGCTTACAATCTCAGTTCTTAGTTTCATTCCAACACGCTGTTGATTTTGTCAATTAAAGTCCTATTTTAGATACAATTAATAAGAAGGCAGGCACGTTCATGGGTGCGGTTTAATTGACTGCTTGTTCCAATATTGACCTGCAGTGTCCTTGAGTTCTCAGTCTGATCCATCCCTCATTTTTGACATGTGGTTTCAAAAAAACTGAGATGGAAGACTGAAGGCTTTAAAATGAGAGTACCCAAACCAATGGGTGACATCACAGTGGCTGCATCGATCTTTTATATACAATCTATTATCACTTGATTGATGATTTCTGTTTTGTTTTTTGTTTTTTTCAGATTTCTTTATAATAAGGGAAACATAAGATAGGGCCAGATAAATGTTTTTGGATGATAGATTCCATTTTGTGCATCTCAGACTCAGCAGCGCACTGAGAGGAACATGTGCAGACTTCAGTATGCAGACAGTCTCCACATCTGATCAGCATTGTTAATTAAAAAAAAACAAAAAAACATCTGGACTAAAGAACAAGCTATGCTCTACTCTAAAAATAAACTCAAGTTATTAACACAAATCTTTGTGTCTGTCTGTGTGTTCGTGAGACCTTAAAAGCAGGCAGTGAATCAATCTTAGGGTCGTTGAGCCGGATGGCTTGGAAGGTCCCACTGTGACTGTACTGAACCACTCCCACCCTGGTGCCTGGAAACAAGAGCAGCTGTGTTATGAAACAGCTTAATTGGGAGCCATCTTGCAAAGATTTTAATTCCACGTCATGTATCTGACAGGCATATCTACCTGTGTCTGACTGAGGGTCTTTGGCAAACGATCCCAGTCTGTTGATGGTGTTGATGACAAAGTTCTTCTCCAGGGTGAAGTTGGTGAGACCGACCGACTCTGAGCTGTCGATAACGAACACGATGTCCAGCGGTCCGCAACGTTTCTCGCAGTCTGCAGTTCGAAACGCAGCAGACTGTAAGGATCCGACAGTCTAACAGAACAGTTTGATTTCATGGCAAACAAACTCACCGCAGCAGCCGCACGTCTCTCTGATGTAGTTCATGACGTCGCAATCCTGCAGGAAGAGACGGAGAAGAGACGTCATTACATCATCATGTCTTTGTGCTGACGTAATAAAAGTGCAGGTGGATGAAATGTTCTCACAGTGAGGCCAGGATCTCCCTCAGGGCCAGGATCTCCCTGTAAAAAGAGAAGGTAGCATTACAACAGTGTTTGTCCACTCCGAATGCTACTACATTTTGGATCTGTCACTTTTTGTGTACTTACGTCACGGCCAGGTTCTCCCTTTGGACCTCTTAGTCCAGGTTCACCCTGGGACCCTGGCTCACCCTGTTGGAAGAAAATAATCACAAAGGTGTAGCTACTGCATATGCACATCCGTTCTTTGAGTGAGAGAGAAAACTCCAACTACACCCAAGGTGCTACTTACTGGTTCTCCCGAACTTCCTTTGACTCCAGGCTCACCCTTTTGACCACAGTCTCCTCTGGTGCCACGAGGTCCACGTTTACCTGGGTCTCCTCTTTCACCCTGCATATTATTGAGGACAGTTTGTGTCAGCTAACTCTCCACTCCAGGCAAAACCTGTAAGCAGCATTAATGCATTGATTCAAGATTACCGGCGCTCCTCTCGATCCTGGATAGCTAAAGCCGGGTCTTCCAGGGTCTCCCTGAGTAGCGATAAAACATAGAGTCAAAAAAAGGAACTGCAGCTACAGAAAACAGATCTAGGAAGATGGCTACCGCAGGGATAAAACACAGAGAGTCTAACTTTTGGTCCAGAGTCTCCAGGCTCTCCTCTTGGTCCAGCATCACCAGGGTCACCCCTAGTACCCTACAATACAGAGTAAAAGCAAGACTGGATTAAAATATGCATCTTTAAGGCACTTTTTAACAATTGTCCTTAAATGTAACTTTTAACTCACGAGTCTTCCTGGCTCTCCTGGTGGGCCTGCTGGTCCCCTGGGTCCTGGCAAGCCATTGTCACCCTGTTCAGAACAAAGAAAGGCACACACGCAGCAAAATGGAGTAGATTAAGGAGTTCAAGAGTATAGAGTGTTCTTATGAATATAGCAATTAATGTGGTACAACAGTTCATATTACCTTTGTCCCTTTGATTCCTGTCTCACCAGGAAGTCCCCTCTGGCCCTCTGGCCCCATTTCACCCTGAAACACAGTAAAACCACCCTTCAGCCTCCTAGTGGTGCAATAATGAAGCCCACCTGGAGAGAAATCACTTGAGGATGTGCAAAATCTTCGTAACACAGGTCGTATAAATTTAGTCGGCTTTAGGACAGCGAGACCAGTCAAAGTCCAGTCCCGGATGATTTTGTTAAATGGTGCGATGAGTCCTATCTTCATTATGCTGCATTTTGCTTGTCGTTATGTTGTCTGTGTGTGTGTGTGTGTGTGTGTGTGCATTTCAGTGGATTGCTCACCTTTTGTAGACCAAATCAACCTTCAGGTACAAATAAATGAACCCGAACCTGATGTTTCCAATTTGTGCCAGTGTGTACATGAAGACCTACCTTCTCTCCCGGAGTGCCATCAGGCCCCGGCGCACCCTTTGGACCATAGTCTCCTCTTCTACCCTACAAAAACAAAGGAATTGAAGCTGTGAGGTCACATAAAGACAGAGCATGCCGAGAACAACTGATGGCAAATAAAACAGGTGTTCTTACTGGCTCGCCTCTGGGTCCTGGATTTCCGGGGGCTCCCTAAAAACACACAACGCAGAAATGAGTCACCTGAGGGAAGTGAATGAGTATGTCTTTGTTATTTATGCGGCAATGCATCTTACGGCGTTTCCTTTCACTCCAGGAACACCGGGTGATCCAGGACTTCCCGTTTCTCCCTGCAGATGAAGCACCAGAGTTTAGTCTCTTACCTCCAACACTTTGATCATTTTAACATGGCTTCGAGCCTGTTATTCTATCTGTTCACTGGTTCAGAGTTTACCTTTGGTCCAGGGTCTCCAGCTGTGCCAGGTGGACCAGATCTTCCAGGGCGCCCGGGATCTCCCTAGAGACAATTAAGAAGCCTTTAACTACCTGTTGAATAAATGATAGATCTCTTTTTATACAGCAAGAGAGACCATGTACCTTGTCGCCATCAGATCCAGTGAGACCACGCTCACCAACATCTCCAGGGTGACCATCGGGACCCTGCAAACCATCAAAAATAGACCATAAATAGACCATAACATTGCCTGTATTAATAGTGTTAAAGTGTACTCAGTGATATACCCTGTCGCCTGGGTCTCCCTTGCAGCCTGGGGCACCGATTCTCCCAATTTTACCCTAAAAACAATGATAACTACATCACAAAAGCGTCCCAACATCCAAAGCTGGAGCTTCACTTTAAAATAAAAGCATTTCAGTAATGACTGCTGGAGTCCTACCTTCTGGCCATCTGTCCCGTTGCGTCCTGGGATGCCAGCGACACCCTAATGACAACAAAGAGGCGACAATTACATAAGAAAAGCAAATCACCTTCCAGTATTAATGATAATTTAGAGAAGGTAAAGCACTTACCTTTTTCCCCTGAGTTCCAATCTCTCCCTGTGGTCAAACAGAAAGTCAGCATTCATTTTATGTACAATAATCCATGAAAGGATTACAAACACAGATGTTGCTTTTGTTAATTTTAAAACATCTCAATGGGTGAAGTGAAAAAAGAAAATCCAGAAGCATCACCTTCTCGCCTTTTAGGCCTGGCTCTCCCTACAGAGAAGAGCAAAAGAAAAGCATGTGTCATTATAAAGCCTAAAACAATATTAAGAGTTGTACTGCTGAGGATGACGGGCAGGCAAAAGCGTGGCTTCTTACTTTGACACCGGGCTGACCGATGGGACCCTCAATACCGGGATCTCCTGGGCGACCTCTTTCTCCTTTCTGTCCTGCATCTCCGTGGTCTCCTTTAGCTCCCTGGAGTCAATGAGTTCAAAAGAGAAAACGTCTGTGAGGATCAAAATCACTCATGTGGAACTGCACACATGTGTTTGTGTGTGTGTGTCTGTGTTAAACTCACTTTCTGTCCTCTGTGGCCCTTTGGACCAGGAGGCCCTGGTGTCTCCAGACAGGTCACTTTGTAACACTGCGGTGCACAAGACATGAGAGGAACAGTCAGTAAAGATTAAGGAAGGCAGCTCATACTGATCCTCATCTCATAATATTTTTTAAAAATGTCTAATTCTCAGTTGTGTCTTACCTCTGTGTATGCCAGATGTTTCTGTAAAGACAAAAGAAACAAAATGTTAGCAGAAGAGTCAACGGCTGTGACTGTGTGTGTTTATGTGTGTGTTGATAAGTTACCATTGTCTTGATGATGCGGTCAATAGTCTGGGTGTGTATCAAGGCTCTGCCCTGGCTGAAGTTCACAGCTCTAAATTCGTTCCTGTAGAGCGACACTGGAGAGCTGGCGATCTCCCTCAGCGCGGTTTCTTCGATGTTATCTGACGCTGCCACAGCAAAGATATGGATGCCCTTATCACGAACCTCCTCTGCTGCCTCCTTAATATCCCCACACGGTCTTTTAGTCACGTGTCCATCAGTGATGACCACAGCAAATCGGAGGGCCTTAGGATACAAGGGTGAGCTCATCACCTCCCTAGCCGTGGCTTTGAGGGCGCAATCGATGTAGGTCCCTTTACCCAGATACTTGATTCTTTTCAGAGCCTGAAAACAAAGAGATCCCGAGGCGTTATCGTGAAGGATGAGCTATCAAATTGGTGTATTGTTATGTTATCTACATTGCTTTGCAGAAAAGTTAAAGGAGAAGACTGATATGTCTCTCCATTTTTGTGTTTTTTTTTTCAAGTAGCAACTATCACAGCTGAAAAACTAACCAAAAAAAAAAAAAAAAAGTGCCATAAAGCACCAAAAACTGCAGTTCCTGGGGTGGCCACTTGAGACAGCTCCAAAAGGGAGTGGATCCCCATGGACTTCCATGTTTTAGTGCAAAACTTATTAGTATTAAAACGCATTAACAGCCTTATACGACAACTATTTTCATTTTCTATTAATTATTTATCCCTTCATAACAGCTTACAGTGAGTATATTCATAAGTTTGGATACAGGTAAGTTCAAACATTACTTAAAGCTTCTGTCTTTGTCTCTGTGCCAAGTTAGCCTGACTGGCTACCGCACAGACACGAGAGTAGTGCCCAGCTTCCTGCCACAAAGTGAACAGGTGCATTTAAGGTTTTTGCGGTGCGTGTCACTCACACGGATGAATTCGTCCTTGGGTGCAAACGGACTGAAAACCTGTTGCGTCTGGGAGAAGTGTAGCCCACCGATTTTCCAGTTGATCTGCACGACGCCCCTGAGCTCTTCATCGTCCAAACGCTGCACAAATTGCTCGGTGAAACTCTACAACGACAAGACACCGCACATTACACAACGTGGCTGTAAGCTGACTGATGTTTAGAAATGTGGACTCCAACAAGAGGGACCGTTTCATCTTGTGCATTTTAAGTCACAGAGTTGTGAATAAATGAGCAACCTTAATGCTCTCCACCAACGCTCCAGGGGGCGGCTCCTGCAAGGCGATAGTTTCCGATGTGTCTATGGTGAAGTACACGTCTATGGGACATTCATTTTTCTCTGGAAGGGGAAAAAACAAACATCTTTAAACCTTCATCTTAAATCACAGTGGATTTGAATCAAATGTTCCATGTTGTGTAGGTGAAACTGAGGCTGCTCAGCTTCACGGTGCTCACTGCTGCAGTCTGTTTTCTGGGCGTGAGTCAGGGCTCCAAAGAGAAGACCGAGCACGATGACCTCTAACCCCAGCATCTTCCTCTTCTCCTGTCATGGCACATTGAGGCACACTTTAGCCAACAGTGTGTTCATTTATTGCGGTCTGAAAGCTAATTCGGAGAGTGACTGCAGCAAAATACAGCAAAGAGAATTGAGAAAGTACAAAGACATGCACGGCGTGCCATCATCATAAAAACCCTTGCGGCGTTTCACCGACTATCACGATATGATTTTTCTCACCTAGCCTGCTTTTCCCCCTAAAACTGAACCGCTTTCTTCATTTTCTGCACCTGGCATCAGTTTAAGTGTCAAACAAACAGATGCGGGACTGGTGAACAAAATGGCTGTCATGCAGTTATGCGAGAGGTTTGAAAGCATCACATGAGTCGAACATGGCTCTTTTTTTTTTTGTTAAAGACAGAAGAGAAAACAGCAAAAGCTAGGAAACTTAATGGCTGTATTGTTGTAGTAACTGTGTCACTGTAGAAAACACAACTCGCTGCCAAACTGCAGTTCAAGGAGACCTCATTATCGCAGCATGAAACCTCGTGCTTACATGACCCGTGAACATGATCAGACTGTGGCTGCATCTGGGGCCCAGAGACCAGACTGCTGATCGGATAAAGAAAGTCACACATTTTTGTTTCAATTTAAATTCACAGGGTCTGATTCTGCTGCCATAAAGAGGATTTTTCTCTCTCACATGAAACCAAAGCTGTCACACCTACAGTAGGTTAACCCACTGAGGGAGGGGTGGCATTATGGTCTCTGACAGCTTTGATAGGACACGTCTCTGCCATTCAAGTTGTCTTTACTCCATAACAAATTTGCAGTAAACCAGCTGACACACGAGGCCTTGAGGGTGCTCTTGTGGTCTGGGCAGAAGGAGCAGGAAAGAAGCCAAGAGTTGGTCTGGTGTCCATCGCTCAACGTCCAAAAGACTAGGAAGTACAATCCAGGGCTACATAATGCCTACCACAGCACAGGCAACAACAAAAAAAGCACTCACTGCCAGAGCAAAACAAGAAAAAACAAATTAAAAAAAATAACAATTTCCAAATTCCATTCCACACAATTGCTGCTGGTGTTCTACCTGTGGAGTTCATATCTGTGAAACAAAACACCAGCGCCACTAAGTGAGTTTTCGTTAAGGCATACATTTATTGTTAAGTTGGAGCACTATCCAACTCCAACACTTTGTCAGCGACGCGCTTTGCTGTGGGTCCCTCTAGCGGACAAACAGCTGTGAACGGCGGAGGAGTCCCGCAGCTTCTGCAGATGTTCCCACTCCTCTCCCACTGCCGAGCCCAGGAGAGAGTGGAGTTTCCCATAGAGTTTAATCTCTGCGCGGGTGAATATCGCGCAAAGCATACAGAGAGAGCAAAAAGTCCACAATCCCCTCTTTGATTTAATTTCTTTAAGCAAGCAGTTTGTGAATTATCAGAGGAGCAGCCTGTTCAAGCTTAGTTCGCACAGCAGTTTGAGCTTGACGAGAAAACAGCAGCTTTTCACATAATCGGTGTAAATTACAAGACACAAAGGAGAGTAGAGGAACGGAGGAGGGAGACGGGCAGGTTCACGAGAGAGCGGGGAAGACGGGCGAAAAGAGTTTGTGCGTAAAAGTGCAGCTTACCCGAACTCTTTACAACTTCAGAACTTCGTAAGATGCTTTTCTGTCGATTATCTCCTCATCTCCACAGGGGGGAAAGCCGAGAGAAAGAGTGATACAGGAGGAGACGGTGGGAAATAAAACCCTGGATGCGCGCTTACTTCCCGCAGAAGAACCGTCGGTTCGCCCTCAAGTCCTGGTCCAGCCCCAGCTACAAGCTCTTGAGCCCTCCTCCTCCTCCCGTAAGCGCACCTCAGTGCGCGCAGCTGTCCGCTTGGAGGCGCCGTGGCTTTGCAGGAACCCGTGTGTGCGCGTGTGCGTGTACCAACAGCCAGTCGTGCCGACAGGTGATCGTTTGCCAAAAACCGAGTGCCGATGTTTCTGTGCGTTATTTATGGCTAATAGCTTTGATTTGGTAAACAGGGTGCAGTCAGCATACCCTCATGATTCTTTATTCATTATCCTGCATACTCTGTGTTCCACATTATAACAAATCTACTCCTTTTTAGACACTTAAAATCACTTTTTGATGGGACCCCGGTTATATTACTGCCCAAGCACCGCTAATCTAGAATGCCAGGCCTCGTTGTTGTCTTAAACTGTACAGATGTTGTTGTTTTTTTTTATCATCATCATTCAGCAGGACGCATGGTGCAGCCCTGGGGGCACTCTGAGCTTTCATGTCCTCGAGATATAGCATTTAGGAGGCATTCACAGATGATCTCAGACATGTGGCCGGTCAGAATGAAATAAAACAGGATAAAGAGCAGACCCCCCCCCCCCTCTCGCGCGCACACACACACCATCCTTGCTTGTGCCTGGTGTCCCTGGTAATCTGTTTGCAATTAGTAGGCAAAGTTCTGGAGTTTATACCTGGTGTAAACACAGGCAGCCTGTGCATGACTCTGCTGTTTATACATTTCTATGCACTTAAGTGAACCGTTTGCGATTTGTATGTGTTAACGTACTAGGAGTTCTCCTTTTTTTCAGGGGAGTTACCCTGTCTGTACACATCTGCACAAACACTTAGATTTACAGTGTGAATGGAAAGCATGCTTTAATTCATAGCATCACTGCAGATTATGCTGTTGGAGCTGCCTTTGGAGTAAAGACTAACAGTGCCACTAATGTGTTATCCAGCGTAGAACACAGGAGGCAAATCAGGAACAGGGTTGTACATCCCTTACATGCCAGGCCAACAATCTGGAAATGAAGAGGTCATGTGGATTAACTCAGTGCGGAAGATGCAAAAATAAATAAATAAATAAATAAATCTGGAGTTCTATTTAGAAGCTGTATCCCAAGGATCAATACAATACACCTCGTCAGGCTTTAGACAGCTTAACGTACAGAAACATAAAGAGTAAGAGGAAGTTTTTCCTCCTGCTTTTTACTCTTAACTTTACCTCTGTTGTAGAGGTGGCTGGAGGTGAGACGGAAATCAGCATTTTGCCATCTGTGAAGATGAAAAGAAGTGCTGAGATAGAAAAGGAGCTGAGGAGGACGAGAAGCCCAGCTGCTGACCAGAGTTATTACTATGTGAAGCTCTTTTCTCTGTCTTGGCCAGGGAAGAGTTTTTCCTTAAAAAGAGAAGAGTGAAGCAATGCATGTGTGTGTGTGTGTGTGCGCACGTGTGTGTGTGTGTGTAATGGAGAGAAGTGGCTGTGGAGGAGGGATGGGGTTGTTCTGGTCTCTCTTAAAACTGTGACTCAGAGAATAGGAATGACCTTCCTCCCGAATAAGAGTGAACCAGTCTCTGCCTCTCTCTCTTTCACACACACACACACACACACACACACACACACACACACACACACACACACACACACACACACA